>JAWQUT010000544.1:178898-197120 GCA_033807755.1 Ellobium chinense | reverse complement strand
TACAGTCAAAACCATTTATAACAGGCCCTGATATAACAGGGATCCGGCTATAACAGGGATTTTTCAAATCCCCATTTTTTCCCCCTCTTTATCTTTAGTAAAATATATCGACCATAACAGGGCCCCACGAAAGCCAAACTGGTTATAACAGGGATACCGAGACACGGTCAAGTAATAAAAAAGTGGATTTTAGCTCTTGTGTATTTTTGAATGTAGGTCTAGCATTACTCATTATGCAGTGCAGTCCAGTGAACGAAAACACGATCACGCGAGCGAGGCTAGTGCAACTAATGCTAGCCTAGTGTGAAGGCAATCGAAAGTAAACAATGTCTGGACCATGTCTATTTACTTTTATTGCAATGTAGTGATGACAAAAGATGAGCTTGAATGCATGTAAGACAAAATCTGTATTTGATATAGACTACACTGTCTAAGCAGTACAGCACTGTTATGGGGCGTTTTTGCGCTATTCCAGCTGTGCACTGTTTCCGTATGGAGCCATCCATCTTGATCAATACAAAAGTGACGACAACTAGCATTCCTGGCCATGGCCAACCAGGAAATTTTAAAAACCATATAGTATAGGCCAGTCGCCGGGGTTCATATGGCAGAAGACAATCAAAAGGATTGCATTACTGAACATGGCGGTGTTTAAACTTCTTAGAAAGGATCTCTATTACAGTTTATCAAAACAGAAGTTCCTGGGCGCACTATTGGACTATGGCTGACTACCACAGGGCATACTAGATGTCACACTGGCCAACTACCATGGTCCCCTTTGCAGAAGACAAATAAAAGGGATGACCATACTTAACACGCTGCACTGGCGTCCAGCATTGTTTACACTTTGCAAGGAAGCTTCTAGATCAAAAGTGATGACAACAACAAACCGTGTTTGCTTTTTTCCCTTGGTTATCTGATTTAACAGGGATCTGATATAACAGGGATTTTGCTCTGGTCCCACAGTCCCTGTTATATCAGGTTTCGACTGTATGTTTATTTTGTGATTTGAAGGGTAGAGGGAGGCCGGGCGGGAAGAAAGAGTTGTTCGGATAGTTTTGGAGTGGGAAAGAAGTGGCACAAGCTGCTATTCAGTATTGGTGTCCAAGTAATTTGATCTCGGGCTTACTTTATGGTGCTGTAAAGCAAAACACCCACACAAAAAAAACCCATTCCAGCGGTAAACGCTCAAAAAGAATATTATGATATTATTTGCTGTCGTTATGTCATGGGACAATAAAACTGTCGCCACTGAACATGGTGTGAAGAATACTCTAGTTCGTGCTATAACTTAATTGTGCTGTAAGATTAGTAGTTCGTTCTGTCAGGTGTCAGCCTGGCAGATCCCAGGTCTCTGAGATTGCAATGTTTACAGTAATTTATCATTATAGTATGGGCGTGTTCGGGTGAGAAAGAGACCAAAAAAAAAAATTCCAGGTTCCTTCGTGCTGTGATAAAACCTGGCAACTCAGAAGAAGATGATTTTATCAGAATAACATTACGTTTTCACTCTCTAGATCCGTGTTATCTTCGTAAGATGCAAGAGTTGGTTAAACATGCAAACTTAGAGAACTTTGTCAAACCTCGATAGTATGTACTAATTTAATACATATACCTCATTATTAAGAATCTGTTTCAGATGCACGATTCTTCTGACTTAGATTGACCTCGATAACTAACAAGTACATATCACCAGTGTGGGAACATTTCAAATGCACCAAGGACATAATTATTTATGAAGGATCCATATTTGGCTGCAAATGAGTGGGTGGGTATGCGTATAATGAGTCAGTGGCTCTACTTGTGGCCTGGAAGTAGTCTCCTTATTTGATATCGGTGGAGGGGAACCAGTGCTTTCCCCTGTTTAGGTTTGTGACACCTATTAGAAGGGCAAATCACTCATAGTCATAGTGTACAACCCAATTAATCCGCTAATATATAAAATCCCCCTTTTTTGGGGCCCTGCCAGCCAGTGTTAGGGTGTAGAAATGTGTAAAATGACCTGTGATCTAAATAAAGCATCCAACTTTAAAGTTTCAGGTACAATTTGAGCCTGCTAGATAAAAAAATTAAATGTGTAGACCTATGTATTCGCACGCGGTCAAAACCAGCCAAATGAAAATTTGGGGACCAAATCAGAATTTGAGGTGATCTTTTTCAAAAGACATTTGTGAAAAATTTTGGGCGTTGACCCCCCTTTTTCTTCCCGTTAAAAGATCGGGCAAAAGAAGTACTTTAACCTCCATGGAAGAAATTTCCCCAAATTTGTAGAATAACGCAAAATGTTAATAGGGCCAAAAAAAGAAAAAACAATAGGTGTCAAAGACCTTAATTTAATTAAACGTATTTGTAGGCAGAAGTTACAAAGTCGGACTTCTAGAGGAGATGAGTAGAACGTTGATTAATGTGATAGTGAAAAAAAAAAATCAGTTTCGACCTTGAATGCAAAGCTTCGTTTTTCCTGGACTGCCACAGAAACAGTTTAAAACAGTCTGTGTATCCAGGCTAAATTGAGTGACAAGGATTTGACAAGTGCAATCTTGGATCCAACTGCGACGTCAGAGGAATGACACATTTATCTAGGCTTGGATACGTTTCCATGTTAATGGAGTATCAGATTAT
This sequence comes from Ellobium chinense, assembly GCA_033807755.1. NCBI lineage: Eukaryota > Metazoa > Mollusca > Gastropoda > Ellobiida > Ellobiidae > Ellobium > Ellobium chinense. Next base: position 194,498 of record JAWQUT010000544.1, on the reverse strand, counting down.
CTTGATACATATTTCTCTGCCGAGAGCTGTTATCTCTTATGTAATGTCAGCTCAATTTCAAAGTGTTCTTTGCTTGGTGTAATCTTGGGACACTTTCAAGGTGTGCTTGACTTAGTGTTACAGGGTAGAGAAAGTACCTTTGCTAGAGTCCTTGAGCAGTATTCAGGAACTCTGTGATATCCCAAACCTAGAGCTTCCATCCCAAGCTTCACGTGATCCTAGCCTACGTACAGTCTGGGAGCCCGGGCAGTCCTCGGATTAACCCAAATGGGCATTCAGCACTTTTGTGACCAGTGATGACAATGGTCACGAAAGAGCAATGATTGTTTCACTCCAAATTAGTTTTTGTCATTATTTTGCCTCTGCTCCCACTCAGTGATGCTTTTAATTTTTTTTTTTTGTGCGTGTGTGGTTTGTGGTGGATAAGCTTGATTGGTGTGGAAGATTTTACCGTGTTTTGTTTACTTTTATGTCAGAGAAATCAAGAGCTGCTGCCTGAAATAGCATATATACTGACACTATGTTTATGCTTTTGAACATTCCAGACATTTAGGTGGAAGTAAAGAAGGTCTCAGATTTGGAGAACGTTTCCCGGGAAAACGAAATGAAAACGGAGTTAGTTACCTCCAAAAAAAAAAAAAAAGGTTTCAGGTGAAAGGTTGCCTCTCCGTAATTTCACTAACCTCAGAAAGTGTTCATATGCAACCTGTCAAAATGTGACTTATGTCACACAAGTAAGAGATGAGGCTCTGAATATGGTAGAAGCCATCCACTATCGATTTTTTTGTTTGTTCATTTGTTGCAGATTGGTTGAGAGAAACACAAGATTTTGAAGCAGATGTTTCCAGCTTTCTTTGTGTACAGTCACTAGTCTCTTACACTGAAAACACAGGTTTGAATGAATACTGAAAAGAATAAAAGATCAGTCTCTTACATTGAGGAAAACAGGGTTGAATGACTAATAAAAACAATCAAATTAGATGAAGAGTTTTATTTATACAGCCTTATATGCAGCCTGGCCCTTGGTATTCAGGATTTGGCAACTCTGCCTTGTCTTTCTGGGTTGTGTAAATTATGTGGTAAATTTCTTCTTCTGTATTGTTTGGAATAACATTATTTCTTTATTGATTTTGATTAAGAGGCAGATAATGTTGAGATCTAACATGAATAGCCTCATTGAGAGGTACTAGGAAAGGTTTCAGACGAAGAACTAAGAGACAGAGTTCAAATGAATTCCCCTAAAGTTGCACGAGTTTGAGAAAATTTCATGAAAAGTGAGTAGCATTCCTGCTGTCAGATATTGGGTGGATTTGGAGGTGTTCTAAATAGACAACTTCACAGCTCAACAGGGACCGAAAATTTAAACTCTTCGATTAGCCTTGCAAACATCTGCTGGTGAATGTCTATGAATGTGAACTGATACACTGTATATGATCTACATGTACATGACCATGTGCAAGAATGAATTGCTGATGGAGAGAGAGAGAGAGAGAGACGAAAGAAAGAATGAAAATAGAAAAAAGAAAGAAAGAAAGAAAGAAAGAAAGAAAGAAAGAAAGATTAGGAAACTAGAAATGAAAGTGGATCACATTGGAATATGAATACTGATGATGTGAATATGTAGTAAATGAAAGATGGATGTTCCACTGATAATATTAATAGGATGGGATGAGACGCACATAAAGGCTGGGAACGAATGGTGATGTGTGTAAGTGAATGATTTTATAGATTGTGCTGCCTGAAATGTAAACTGTATCCTGTAAAATTGTTAGGTAGTGTGATGTGAAATTGTCATAAGGATTTATTAGCTGTATCATCCACCTGTGTATCATAGTTATGGTCTGGTTTTAAATCAAATGAACTTGTTAAAGTTATAGTATTTAAACAGTGTTGTATTCTTATAATTTGACACTTATAGTTATACCTTATATTTTGGTATTTATAGATTAAACCTGCGTCCACACCTGCACTGTCATTTCATTTGGAGAATGCCACATCAGTAAAACTAATTTCCGAGAAGCTCTGAATTTACAGCAACCACTTTTGGTTTATATTTAAAGAATAAATTAACCTCTTTTAGAAGCATTCAGATCTACTTGCTGTAAAATCAGAGCAATACAGGTCAGTGTATCTGACTTGATATGCTGCTGGAAATGCCCATTTGTAGAAAGGATCATTATTGGAACTTGTCCTGCCATCTGTGAGCAATGGGCTGGACAAGGAAGATGGGTTTCTGCTGCTGGCAGTGCTCGTTTGAGAGATAGTGAGGTTCAGTCGACTCCGCTTAATCGCCCTTCTTCGGGATCACGGAAAAAGTGGCGATTAAGCGGAGAAAGTTTTGGTAATGGGGTTAAATTTCTTTGATGTTGTGGTTTGATGTCGGGCATTGACGCCTTCTCGTCGCCAGACTCAGGACAGACTCGAATTCGACGGTGTTGTAGCGCACAAAATGTTTGATCTCCTCGGTCTCTGTCATTGGCCACCTCGCAGTAGCCCAGCAGACAATAAGAAATAGGATGGCACGGTCGGGATCGACCGTTCATCCACATGACACGTTCTCTGATCTAGCCGAAATCCACCAGAGAGACACCTTGCGATGTTTACATTCTCCGCCTCGCTGAGACGGAAGATGTGGGGGGGAGGAGACTATACGGCGTTCGGCGGGACAGGCGACGGCGATGATGTGACGATTGGGGACAAGGGGAGGGGGAGGTGGGAAGGAAAGGCTCATCACACCTATTTAGGCGTGGCAGCTGCCACTCAGTCAATCGGTCTGCCATGCGTCGCGCAGTTCATATTTGTTTGTCAACTGTAATCCTTCAACCGCTGATCTTTGAATTCACGGGCGCTGCAAAGTGGTCGATTATCCAGAGTGAGAGGTCATTATCCATTGAATTTTATATAGAAAAAAATCGGTTCTCTGGAAAACGAAGCGATTAAGCGGAAAAGGCGATTAAGCAGAGTCGACATTATTTTGTATCAGGCAAAACACTGTATGTGGGAACTTTTAGTAATGTTCATGTTTTTATTTTTGTTTGTTTGTTTTGTTCAGTAGCCATGGCTTTGTACCATTTCTGACACATTTCACTTTAAAATGGTAAAGCTATCTCAAATACATGAATTTCTGTTTTGCAGGAGGCTGTTTAACCATGCCTGCCCACACCAGTTTTCTGGGAAAATTTCCAAAAAAAAAAAGAAAATGCCATTTTGCTGGCAGCCATGGAGTATTTAATAGCAGAGAGATAGCCCAGATATGAGAACTAGCATCTTCAAGCACAGCAGGATGAGTTTCATTTCTAGGACCAAAGAAGGAAGACGGGAAGTGAACATTCGGTCAAAGATGTATTCTTTGGTGATGCTCCTGCTGGTTGTTTTTCTGAGTTTGCTCGGCTCAACTCATGAAGATTCAGCTTCAGCAGCAGGTTGGTGGATTGATTGATTGATTGATTGATTGATTGATTGATTGATTGATTGATTGATTGAGTGAGTGAGTGAGTGAGTGATTCGTTTCCATCTTTATCATTTTCTCCTTCCTTTCACACTGCAAACCCTGCATGAGTTACAAATTACTTTTTTTCCCTTTCTGTTTCTATTTGTTCCCCATGGTTTATTCTTAGTAATATATAAATCGCAAGTGCAAGGATGCTACTCTTAGAAAACTCCCTGAAATCAAAGAATATTAGAATGAGACGGCATTGGTGTCTTGTAGAGAGTATTGTTTTACATTACCTCAGAAATAGCTTGCAGAAAAAAAATAAAATCTTAAAAAAAATGTTTATTCATTTTTTCATGTTTTGTGTCTTGTTTTCTCTGTGTTTTAGACATTCTCTTCATGTCTTATAGAGACTAATCAGGCTTTGTTATAGTATATATTAAAATGTATGCACATCCAAGTTTTATGTCTGAAGAACAATCTCTGTGTAGTGTAAATGGTGGAACAATAATGGCATATATCCTAGACTAGATTGTACAGAAAACTCTGAAGGTTAAGAGAAATTTATGAAAAGATAGTAGTATCCCTGAAAGAAATATTTTTGTTTTCTCTTTCCTTTCTTTATACACACTGTTTGTCTTGAGAAAGTTATGGAATGTAATTTTTTTTCTCTATCTGTCCTCTGTTCTGCTAGACTATGCATCCTGAGTGCATTATAAATGACAAACTTCGGTGAAGAAATTAACTCCTTTGCTTTGGTCCAAACAGCCCATATATTTACTGGAAGGAGCCTTCTCGCATCATTTCCAGCATACCCCAACGTCTTATTTCCTATCTAATAAACTATTCCTATGTGTAGGGAAAACACTAACTTAAAAGTTCATAAGGGCCAAATGTACTCATGGTGATTTTTTGACTTCAGCTTTGAAAAATAAGACAAAGTTGTATAGGTTAATACTGTGAAATAAGAACACACTCAGACAAGCTACATTTTGAATTTTTGCCTTGAACTTTATATTTTTTAACATTCTGAATTTATATTTTTGCTTTGCTGACATTTTCCAGTACACAAGTCAAGATAGTGATGTTTGAGATTATGAGGTTCTAGATCTCTGCTGAAGTGTTTCAGCACAGTATCAATAAAAAGCACATTCAAGCATGGATGATTCTAATTTTTTGTGGCCACCTCATTTTGTTTGAGTTTGCCAACTTTTGATGAATACTTGAAATATTGATATAGAGAAATGAATTCAGGTCTGAACAGTTTGTTGGAGGGAACCATGATTTCGACTTGTATACAAGCACATGTGTTCGAGGTATTCATGTTCAACTGTACCTGCCTTCTTTTCAGACATGTATAGATGTAACCATGATTTTTCATAGATATCACTCTTTGGAGAAATTTCTGAAGTCAGAATATTGTCTTTCAGTCAGAGAAAGCTATTTGATTCAGTCAAAGAAGCGAACAATATAATCTTAATTGTTTTGTCTCACTTTATTTTTGCCCTTAATGCTTACCTAGGATCTTTTCTGTCATTAGCAATATATTTATCTACAAGTTTCTGTCAACTGTCATTGTTTTTTATATATTGCAACTAAAATATGTAGATTTGAAAAAGTTAGGTAATATATGTCATACCATAGAAAGGCTAGAAAATTCTATGAGAAATGAGGAACGTCTCTGGATTTCGACTCACATTTGTTTGAAGTATTCATGTTTAAATGTACCTATGTTTGTTTTTCCAGAGATGTACGGATGTCTTGACAACAGGTCATTGCCACAATATGTTGCTGGCGAGCCCTTAGAGCTGTGTTGCAAGCTGCTTGATGAAAAGCCAATTGGATGCCCTAACACATCATGGAGTGATAGTCTTCACATAGATCCTCCACATACAATTTCAAGTAGTTTTAATGTAACACGACTGAGCCGTTGCGAGGTAAAGCTGGTTATAGAGAATGCATCGGTTGAGGATTCAGGCAGATATTTTTGCAAGAGGAACGATAAAACTATGTATTGGCAAACTGTATATCTTATAGGTGAGCTTCTGCTGTCATTGGTTGTTTTTTTTTGTCTTGTTGATTTTGGTTTCTGTTTCAAATTTTTGGCTCATTACTACTTCAATATGTCTGTTTTAAGCAAGACACTTATTTTACACAGTATATTGCAGTATATTCTCCCTAAAGTTCAGTGCCCTCAATCCACAGTTGTTCTAATATTAATGGTCTGTTTTCCCGGCTAGGGTATGAAAAAGACATTACAGACTGAAGTTATCTATTGTACAGAATACAATCAATTCCTTTTAATTACAAAACAAGTATTCCCACTCTTTGCGCAAGGGCAGTCTCTTTCAGCAAAATAAAAGTTAGACAGAAACTGTCCCACTGCATGTTTATTTAGCCCAATGAATTACGTCTCTTCAGACACATGCATAAGATGAAATCTAGTTTTTATTTTGTTTCAGATAAACCCACAAAGCCAATTATCACTAAAATAATTTGCACTACCAACAAGAATATCACACTGGTCTTTGATCGAGGAGTACCTAGTGATAAATGGAATGATAAGTATGAAATCAGCATTACAGAAGTTGACAATTGTACAGAGTAAGTTGATTGTGATAATAACCTCTTTTAAGAGCTTAGAGTGACTCTTATCTTGCATAATATTTTGTCATGTTGAGCCACATTGGATCCAGAGGGTGAATAACACAGAATAAAGAAGCTACAGAAGTTCTAATGGCGATTTCCTGGATGTCCTGAAATGTCATCAGTGACTGGGGACCCATACTGTTACAGTGCAGTGACTAGCATGTGGCAACATGCAGTCAACAAGCACTGAAGTCCGAGACATTCCAAAATAAAATCAATGTGATTAACATGAAGAGATAAAGGGTCTTTGCAATTACATCACTTACAGTGGTCAGTGCTACTGAGACTTGTTAATTCCACAGTTCTCTCCTAGTGCAGTTAGTTTTGTATTGTCAAAAATATTTATTGTAGTGATGCCACTGTTTAGAGAATTCTCTGAAGTCAAAGAATGGTGATATCTCTCAGAGATTGTTGTAGGAAACTGTCTGAGAAACAGCTTGTATTGAAAAGTCAAAATATAAAAAAGGGTTCATTCTTTCCTACCTTTTGTTTTCTGTTTACCTCATACATTCTCTTTGTGTTTTTTAGAGACCAATTAGATATGGTTATATATGTTATTAATTATAGGGGTTATAAATGTTATTTCTTATCTACTACCAGTGAGTGAAAGGTGAAATGTATAGTTTTACATATGGAAGAATTGAAGATGGGGTGGGAGTGTGGGGTAATGTGTTCATGAACACATGAGATACCCCCCCTGCCCCGACTGGATCTGCCAATGAAATTTGCATTTCACCAAATCTATTGATACATGAAGATCTGTGTGGGTGAAATCTTGAGGACATTCTCTTCTCTCTCCCCCCCCCCCCCCCCCCCCCCCTCTCCNGACAGCTGAGAGCAGCATTTGGACACAATGATAGAGACATTAATTTGTGATTCGTTGTCTTTTGCAGTGTGACAACAGTCATGTGTTACAAGGACAGCAGTACAAGCACATGTAGGGAGAATGAAAGCTTGTGCACTTGTAGCTACCTTGCCGACAAAGGTCGTCCAGCAGATCAAGATGTAATATTCACTGTGAATGTTTTCAGGTCGTCTAGTGTGTATGTGACAACACAAGAGACCCATAATCTTATGAAATACAGTAAGTTTACACTCTGTATCATTGTTTTAGTTCTGATTTCTTTGCACTACAAATGTTTCATTACTGTGCTATGAAAATGGCACAGGTCACTTTTCACACTTCACTGTACACAGATAACACAAAACATGTTAAACCCATGACTGTTTGGCCAGTCCCTTCCATTTCATGTTAACAGAGTTCTGCTGTAGTCATTTAGGAAGACCCTAGATGATTCCAAACCAACATGCATAAACATACCCGGTCTACTGATCCGTGGTTCTGCCTGCCACAGTTACAAGCTGTATTACTTTCAAAGATATTCTTTTGTATTTCTTATCCTAATGAGTAACATTATGTATCACCTCGTGAACACTAATACTGGATCACTACGAGTATCGTTTTGCTTATCTTGAAGTTACTTAGTTGTGTCACACACCTTTTCATAATACATATTATATAAGAAACATATATCTGAGGAGCTTCCGCCCCACCCCTTACTCTGCTCCAGGCAGAGAAAAAGTCAGAGACACACGAGAAATGTCTACGCACTTTGTAATGTGTAAACTGACGGTATCTTTTTTTTTTAAGTGTTCACTGTTATTGTACTATGTTAACTGACTGTCGTATTTTGTTTTGACTTCGAAGTATAGTGTGGCAAATATTATTTTGGACATACTAAACTAGGTCAACACTTATTCGTCGTAGACTATTTTAAATATACTGTAATTTCTAAGTGGGCTGCAGTACATTATCTTTTGTTAATTCTGCAGGTGACCTGGACTAAATTTTTTTTTTTTTTGCTTTAAAATATGAAAGAATGATATGGACTACAGTATTAGTTGTGGTGCGTATTATGTACCCCAACAGTTATAATTACTGATTAAAAAAAAACAACGTGCTTTGGTATGGAAATGTAACAGTGCACGGCAATGAGCAATTTAAAAAAAAAACATGCACAAGCATTATGCACTAGATTGTTGTTTTTTCCCCAGTTGTCAAGATGTTTTTTATAAAAACGTTACATGATTTTCTTGCTCCACGTGAGATTTCACTACCTGTATAATTATTGTCAACATTATCTATTTGTCCATTCACATTATACTCATCATCTTTCATCATCGATAATTTACTATGATTGAATTCTACGCAATGAAAATTGGTATTGTATGTCATGCTTAATAGACCAATAAAGTTGATTTTAAAAAAAAAATTTAAAAAAAATTAGACATTAATTTTTTTTTTAAAAAAAATCAACATTTATTACCATGCAGAACAGTCAGTGCTCTTTTGTATGTGACTGCTGAATGTGGTTTGCAGACCACTTAAGTGTAGCCCTCATGGGATCTCTTATCACCTCCTTACTCAGTTTTCATTCTATAGGCATCACGCTCATGGTCCTTCTTGTGACAAGCTCCAGTAAGTTTCCAGATGGTGGAAATTTGAGAGTGTCTGTTATCTTGATGATGCGTAATCAGTAGCAGCTGCTTCATCCAAAAGGAGGCATTGAGGCGGTACAACTTGTGAATAGTTCTCATAAACTGAAGACCTTAAAGTAAGACGCCCACATCAAAAATAATTTTCCGTTTTTCCATACTTTTTGTCTCTAATAATTATCTATGGTGCCCACCGAGTCAATTTTGTGAAGAAAGAGCATCGTTCTGTTATCACGCGTGTATGTAATATGACGCAATTAGGAGAGCTAGAGTTGCCGGGTTTGGCCCTTGCGTTCAGAATTATTCCCCTTCCCCGGTCAGCAGAAGCCTGTGGCAAACACGCTGATGTCAATTGCGTTCCAGCAGTTACAGACACCTCTACCTGACAATGTATTATTCAGCTTTTAATTGAGGTTCTGATATAACAAATTTAAAAGTAAAATTTGATAGTGTAAGCCAGAAAAAGTATTCTGCATTTTTATTGCCTCAGCATGATTTTGTTTGGCATATCTACTGTTCACAGAGGAATTAAAACATTCATACCAACATGCTATCACCCGTCCGCAGAGCACTGGCTAGACAGCTTGGCCATGTGGCAAGAACGTATTTGACGTAAGCTTATGGTCGCCACGCGTCGGACTTTGGATAATGTAATCCTGTGGGTTGTCTGGGGCCAGCAGAGGCGTTATATCATTATGACAGATACTTGAAAGACTGTTTAATTGGAATAATAGGGTATCGTATGATTTAATATGGTCTATAGGACGGTGCAGTCATCCTTTAAGGCCTTGAGTTTGTGGGTTCAATTCCAGGTGGCGTACTGAGTGGTGTCCAAGGGAAAGACACAGACTTTCTTACTCCGATGTGAATGAGTGCCTGGCTTTTGAGCTTGGGGAGGATTAGGGTGTTGCTCTATGGTGACTAACAAGGACTGTTACAGATCTAGTTTATGATAGTGTAGTAATATTATAAATTGTGTGCCCTATTGTAGATGCATATATTATCATGAATTATTAAATAGCATGTAAAATATATTCTTTTCAAGGTAATAAATTTTGATTAGATTTAATAAAAAAAATTAATGTCCAACAATTTTTTTTTAATTTTCAAAGCCTTTTTGTATGTTTGAAAGTAATACAGCTTGGGACTGTGGCAGGCCGAACCACAAGATCGGTAGACTGTGTATGTTTATGTATGCCCTGAAAATTTAACACTCTTGAAAATGTGGTGGTGGTCGGGGGGCAAAAAAATTTTCCTGGGGTAATGCCTGCAGACCTTGTATATTATCTGTGAACCCAATTCAGAGCAAGAAAAAAATTATCATTTGGGTGTGCTCTTAAGTATTAACTGTAATAATAATCTCCAGTTCCACTCCAATTCATGTTTTGATAGGACCAGAAGTTTCACTGTCAAAGAGTGGAAAGTTTTGACTCAGACAGAGAACGGCATGTGCAGCCGCATCTGATTTTATAGTTGTTTTTGTGCTCATTTTTGTTTGTAATCTTTTAACTGTGCTTGAGCAGCTAATAAGATGGCTCACATCAACAGTGGCAGAAAATAAGAATCAACAAGCATAATTGACGAAGGAACAAAATTTTTTTCAATTTCTTAGGCAAAAAAATATCACAAACAGTACTGAACATAAGTGGAGCCTTTATGGTATAAACATTTAATATAGTAGAGATAATCTCTCTAAATTTCATTATCATTGCTCTGTTTTCAAATTTTCTTATTTAACCCTTCTAGTGGGTGAGCCAGATTATGTTGCTCTAACCTCTATCTATGGAAGATATGAAAGTTGACTTCACTCGTCATGCCTTGCCCAACCCAGAAATACAAATGATAGACTAGACCACCTGGAATCAGTAATTAGTCAGCAAGTGAAGCGGGTGTGGCAGTTACATGGGGTAATGCACTGACACCACCAAGTGCTCTTGCCGCGCTGGAGATTGAATAAGACAAGAATTAAATGGTCTATCCCAGTCTTCAACAGGTGTGGAAAAATAAAAAAAACCCAAAAAATCTTAGTATCAGGCAAGAGTCAAGAGAACTTAATGTTTTCAGAAAGTCTGTCTATGCTTACCCATCCTTTCTGTTTCTCTCACAGTTCTTCCAGGACCTTTAAAAGGACTGCAGGTTAATCTGACCGCTGTGAATGCTAGTATCAGTTTCTGTCAGGATGGACTGACTGAACTTTTGTATCGGCACATGTTCATAAATGACCAACCTCTTCTGTATCATATGAGGGTTGTAAAATCCCAGGGCATTGCTGAGGAACTGAAGGTAATCAATAGCAAAGTGAACAGAGTGGTCATGTGGTTTGTGTGTCATATTCAGAAACTGAAAGACTGTTAAGTCTAAGATTTGTGTGTGTATATATTGTAGTGTCCTTGGGAAAGACACTTCTTTTCTGTTTCCCTAATTGTCTCATCTCATCTCATCTTTTTTTTTTGAGAAATTTAGCTTTAGATGGTCAAACTTTCAAGACCTCATTCACAATAGGTGGATCTATTGAGATTTTGTTTTCTTGTTGCTGGCTTGGATCTGGCACTCGGCAATAATCACAAACTTTTTCAAAAATAAGGACTCTGTGCTAAGACATAGTAACATAGATCTACTAAGACAAGTTAGATATCTTTTATAACAAACTTGTCAACCTATATATATACTGTATATAATATTTTGATAATGTAAAAACACTATGCATTATCATTCTGTATGTTCTGAAGTGTGTAGAATAAGTTGTCCATGCAAAATTTATGGTCTTTCAACCAAAAAGGAACAGTATAGTATAGCCATACATTTGCTGACATGTCCTAAAACCCTAACTCAAATAAAAAAACATCAGTAGTTATCTACGATATGAGAATCCTTTATAGTAGGGGAGGATGTTACATCGATCGTGCACTTTTTGATACCAACATACCGCTTTTACGAAAGGTTCGTTATGCCAAGTGATAACAAAAATGAGGTGGGCCCACCTTGGCAGAACCCTCCTGTGGCTGGTAGGTGTCCGTAATGATCCTTCTTTGTTTTAGTAAAATACGAGTTTTCAACCCATTGGTTTTCTGTAAAATCAATACCGCTTAATGTAATGATACATATTTTTAAACAAAGCCCAACAAGACCTTTTTATTGACATGCAACACTTGATGTCTCTGATGGCTAGGCGAGACCCAATAACGGACTGAAATTTTCAGTTACCCCACTCTACAACCGCCTCTCTAACTCAGCAAAATGAATACCGCTTAACATAATGGTACTATTTTTCAAACAAGGTAAAACAAGCCCTTTCCATTGACATGCAAAACTTTATATCTGCATCGACCAAGTGCGTCACAAAGGCATTTATGGAGATTTTCAACTTACGCATTTTCTACTGCCTCATTAGTTCAGCAAAATTAAAACCGCTCAGTTCAAAAACGGGCTAAGCCAGACGCCAATCACTCTGCCATCTTTATATATCTTATTGCGTAAACAGGCTGGTCAGTGTTATGACTGGATTCTGCCCCAGTGGCACTAGGTTTCCATTGCATATAACACTGCAGCAAAATGCTTGCACTTACAAGATTCTAAATGTTTGAGCAAACTCATGAGGCAGACCGACATGAAACTAGCCATAGTGGTAAGATCTAGTTGTGAGCAGTGATCACCCATGGCCTAACGCCCTATTGCTTTTTCGAGACAGGTTTACATCCACTTCTTCTGTTATCATTCTCTGAATGTAATGACAGAAAAAAACAAACCTGTAAGAATCAGAAGTCGTGTCTGAGTTTTGAATGTCGGTATGCTCAGAGACATATCTGATAAACTGATATCTTTTTGTAAGTGTTAAGGCTTGTAACAAGATGCAAATATTAAAAACTAATTAAAATTGATGACAGCATTCAAATGTATGAATTTTTGCAGAATTATACACTTTGGTGGTTTTGTAACATATAGACTTTGACTGCTTTCCAGCTTATTAAACAAAATGTGCATTTCTGTGCCAAGGCCTCAGTCTGACTTTATTCTCTCATTATGATGGATTCCATGTATTTCTGAGATCTGTTCACGAACTTGGTGTAGATGTTACACATACACCAGGAATTGAGGGGATTTTTTTAACCTTTTTCTTCATTACTATTGAAATACAGGATTATAACAGGATTACATTTGTAATGGTCTTTAATGTACATGTTCCTTGAAGCTGTGTTCCTTCAGATTAAGTTGGAGTGGACTATCATATGCTATGATAATGTTTATTTTTTTACATACTTCCTTGAAAGTCATAATGGCTGGTTTTGTTGAGGCTTCAGAAGGCCGCCTGCAGAAAATTATGCAGTAAGAAAGATGAGTTCCTAAAGCATTAAACATAATATTGTTAAAAGGTGAAAACCAATTTTGAAATTTTACAGTAATGTGTTTGTCAAACCTAAAAACAGTCTTACCAACATTGATCTTTGCATTTGTAATATTGAAATTTCCAGTTATCAGGAAGAAATGTTTGTTTTCCAGTGACTTATATACAGAAGTAAACTTTCCCTTTGTGGGAAATATGGGGATAAGAGCAGAATGTTATTGTTGTTTCAAATGTTGTGATTAATGCCAAAGGCGGTTGTGTTCTGTCAATCTGGATTGTGCAGAGTGCTTTTGGAGAATTTCACTTTCTGCTATCACTCTTTCTTGACAGTTGAAAGTAGAGGTGGACAGCATGTGGAATAGCTGCATTCAATTTCAGCTTGCAAACTTGACGGCTTTCACTGAGTATACTGTGATAGTCTGGGGCTCAGGAGGAGGAGGAGAGGGACTCAAGACATCAAAAAAGTTCAGGACTAACATAGGTGGAGGTATGTGATAGACAGGCTATTTACACCCAGACGTGTCTATTAGAAAACTGCTAATTACAATTCGAATGATATTACAAAAATGTTTTTCAGAAAGTTTTTCAGGCCCTAACTTTTTCGGATGTATTATACTTATTACAAAATGTGAGTAGTTTGATTTCCAGCTAAGGCAGTGTTGTTAGTGCCCTGGGAAAGCATTTCTTTAACACTTTCCTCAATCCACCAGACTGAAAATGGGTACCTGGCTAGAGGCAGTAGATAACGTTGTCACAGTAGTGTTCAGCACCTGTAAATGTATGCATTGTATGCCCTCTGGGGAGTTGAGCAAGTCTAAGAGTGATCAGACCTGCTGGCGTAATTATAGTGTGAAGTCTCATGAGAAGGTGTTGTCCTGAATATGAGATTTATTAGCCTTGTGCTTACCACTATAAATGTCCACCTGAAAAAAATATTTTTACATAACAACAACACAATAGGCTACAATTAAATTCAATACAAAACAGTACAGTACTGTACAGTGCAATACATTGAAGTGCAGTGCAGTGCAGTGCGGTGCAGCGCAGGGCAGGCAGTGCAGCACAGCACAGTACAGCGAGATGATTTCCAGGTTGTACTTACCCAGCATATGGAAATGAAAATTAATTGAATAAACTAACATAGAATGACAAAATAATGAGCATAAAATGTCTGTTGAATACAGCTACTTATCACAAAATGGCTATGGAAACAAAAGATGTCACATCAATAAATAGCCATTAAAACTTATGCTCATCAGTAGGGAAACATACCTTGTCACATTTTGGTCTATGAAAAATAAGTTTAGATATTGCGTCTTTTCAAGAGCAGTCTTCATATACTGTGTTTATCTGCTTTTATTTCAGTGCCCAGCTATCCTCCTTCAAAAGTCAGATTTGTCACTTATAATTTCAACATGAGCCAGCCTGGCTTGATAGTTATGTGGCAGGTATGTTTACATGGCCTTTGAACTTTGGTTCATAGTTTTACATATCACAATCTGTTACATGTTTCAGTCACATACTGAAACATGAAAGTCACTATCAGTATATCCCAGTAAGGTCTGGCAACTCGCAGCAAGGCAGAAGCCAAAGTGTGTTCAAAATGGGGACTAGATGACACACATAATATATTGTATGCTCATGGAATTGCTCATGTGTGCAGCATGCAGTTATCAGGTAAACCACAGCCATTAGAGTGTTGGATTTTTGTACACACACTGCTTTGAATTTAAGTTGAAGCCAGAACTATGGCAAATTCCATATGCAGTATCACAGCACTCTCTATAGAGCTTGGTTAAAGATAAGGTACAAGGTTAGAGTTTGGGTAAAAGAAGAAAAAACAAATTTGGGACAGTCTGTAGACAGTGTCAATGTCTAGGAACTCTTTGATGGATGCTTTCTCCTTTCCAATCCAGCAGCTAAACTTAAACCAAGCTTTAGGTGGGAGTGACCTGCGAAATTGCCCAGGAAGAAGGTTAAACAGTTGATGAACATAGTGTGGGTGCCAGGCAGTCTTAAGTATGCTGTAAAGGAAGGTCGGATCAACCTACAGACCAGTTTAAACCATATTATATACTATTATTGGAATGAAACAATCTTTCAAGTGTAACGATTCTGCCTGTCTTAGACAATCCATACGGTCATATAATACTAAGTCCAAATTTTTACATCCACTGGCATGGCGGCCACAAGCGTGGCCATGTTTTCTAGCCAGTGTCCTGTGGAGGAATGATAACACATCATTGCAAATCTTTTACTCCACTGGAAGCAGCAGATGTGTCAAACAAAGCATGCTGAAGCATTAAAAATACAGAATACTTTTTGTGGTTTGTACTGTTGAACTCAAATTTGGAGTTGGATGACTTGAACCTTAATTGAAACCTGAATAATACATTGTCAGATAGAAGTGTGTGCAGCCGCTGGAACTTAAATGATGTCATCATATTTGCCACAAACATCTACTGCTTGGGGAAAGAGGAATAGCTCTTAATTCAAGTGTCAATGCCCAGTTGATTGAGCCTTCTTGTTGCATTATGAAATATAAGCGCACTGTAGTAGAAAGAACTTCCTTTTTGTGACATTGATTCAGTGGTCACTATAGATAATTTGTGGAGAAAAAAAAGCACTGGGAAAAAAGAAAATAATTTTTGACATGCATACCCTTCTTTGAAAGATTTGG
>JAWQUT010000544.1:144496-178885 GCA_033807755.1 Ellobium chinense | reverse complement strand
GGGGGGAATGAGATGATTTCTATAAAAATACAGATTCTGCGATTATTCCATTTTCATCAAGTTCAACCATTTCTGCTTATGATTTTGCCTATTATGACCCCTTTCCCCTCTAAATGACCCCTTTTCTGAAGGAGAGTCACCAGAAAATGATACGCAAACAGCCACTCAAACAGTGAAACATCACTCACATTTGTGGGGCCTTTACAGACACAAAAATGGAATACATGAGTGCTGAACAGTATCACTGATGCAAGAGAAAAGGCCAGACAAGAGAAGGAGGGCCAGTCAATCAAGCAGGACAATTTTGAAGCATTTAGACCACAGTTTGTCAGAAAATGTAACAAAAACGTATACATTTTTAACATGATTTTCTCGAAAACTCTTTTTTTAACACTCTTTTCCCTAAGGTTTTGTAACTACTGGACCTATTGACTTGAAAATTGGTATCTCTCTTCCTTGAACCATGTAAAATAACAGTATGCCTCGTTTTTTTCCCGTTTTTTTCTTGTTTTTTTTTTTTAGAAAATATGCCCTTTTGGTGAAAAATTGAGGAAAAAATCGGTATTTTCTATATGTACATTTCAAAAGCCTATAGCTGACTACCTGTTACAGTTGTGAAATAAAAAAAAAAACGATGCATATGTTTGTTCAACTGATGTTGAAAGGTATTTGTTCTAAATTTCAGTTTGTTTTGTTGAAAAATGTCGGAGCCTTAGGGTTTTGAAAATGACCATTTTTCAGATGCAGTAATTCAAGATGGCAGTGCTGTCATGGCGGCCATAAGAAAAATTCAAATTTTTGGACTGTTTTCCCCAAATTCGGACACGCTAAATCCGATTATAAAGGTTAAAATTGTCCATTATAATTATCAGTAGTTTAGAGCTTCACTTCCGGAACCACCACCCCCCAACCCCCCCATTTCAGATTGAGGTTTATGCTTGATTAAAGGACATATGCTGATAGTTAAGGGCCAGGGTGGAACACGGAGAGTGTCATATTCCGTGAACAAAGTTGACAAGCTGACACGCTTATGAAGTTATGCACGCTGATTGGAAGAAGAGATGAGCAGGCCATGAGGATATACAACCTTCTACTGTCATGACCAGTACCACCTATCAGACCTGGAGGCAAATTCTTAAAAACAACTACCAACAAGAGTGGCTAAATCGTTAGGTTGCAGGGCAAACTGGATGAGCACTGTGTCACCATGAGACAAAGCCAACATCCACGGATCCACTTCTTCAGCTGAAAAGGGTGGATCAGAGCCCCATTTTCCAGCTGAGGACAGGAAATGCACCAGTCCATAAACACCTGAATCAAATTAATTCACAGCACGAATCAAATTGTTGGCAATCAACACATCACATGGAGTCAGTTTATGTATTTAATTAATGATTGATTTAACAATTGGTTTATTTACTTTTTTTTTTTTTAAAGGGAAGGGGGAGGGGAGTTGTTGCCCAGGACTTATTTTCATACATTACTGAACATATTTATTCCTTTGCAAACATTCTTAAGGGAGAAAAAAAAAAGACCTATTATGACCAAAAAGAACATCTTCAGTTTCATTTTGGCTGGCTGTAACCGGTTGGATCTTCTTTGAAATTTCTGTACTGAAATTTGTAGAGAACAATAACTTGAGGGAAGGCAGTGTACCCGCATGGTTTGTAAGTCGCATTCAGAATCTGAAGACCATCAAGTCTTGGATTTGTGTGTTCAACTCACGAGCTAGGCAGTGTATATTGTGGTGTCCATAGGGAAAGACACTTTACTTCCTTTTCCCCTTTGAACTCAGATGTAAATGAGTATCTGGCTCTAAAACTTTTTGGGGGGGGAAGAGGGAGGGCACTGCACTGTGAGTGGCCAGTAGTGACTTTGATATTTCTTTCATTGTAATATTAAGTATGTACACATATGATATGTACTGTTCTATGTATTTGTATTATGAATGAGATACGTAGCATTATACTGCACTGGGCACCAGTTTCTCTATGACTCAATAAAAATCATTTTTTAAAATTTTTGTTTATGCTCTGTGCATTGCCAGCCTTTACCTCATGAAGCACAGAGAGGACCCAACCTCACATATTCCTGTGAAGTGTCAGCTTCAGATGGCTTCAACAAGACCATCACAGATATTTCAGAGATGTATGTGCCGATTATGAACCGCATACTTCCTGCCGGACCACTGAAGGTCAAGATTTGGGCCCACAATGCAGTCGGCCGGTCTGAGAACTATACTGAAATCACTATTCCACCACGTTCAGGTAACTCATTGTATTTGTTCCAAATGTAAACTGTAATTGATCTTCAAAGGAGAGTGAGAAGCAACAGTAGACTTTAGCAGGTTAAATTCCATAGGACCTCTCAATAATTTGTAGTTTGTAAGTTGTGGTTTGTGAATAATGTTTCATACAGATAACAAGGGCTGTGGATGAGAATATTATAAGTAATTGTCTTCCACCCAGTGAAATGAGGTGTATGTTGCTATACTAGAAACTGAGATGTCAGGTTTTGAAGGTGAGCAGGGCCATTGGGCATCAAATTTTTATTTGTTGCAGAAGTTGAGGGTAAAATAATTTTTGAACACTAAACGCTGATTTTATGGGCAAATGGTCAGTAACTGTAGATAAATTTGAGTTCTGTGAGGCATATTAGATGAATAATATAGTATAAAGTTGTTCTTTAATCACGAAGTTTCTCATAATTTTTTTCCATTGGGTAACCCTCTGCCATTTCAGACAGCCATACATGTTAGGCCAGAATAATGCCAGGTACAGCACACGATAAGCTTCTATGTCATGCCAAATATGATGTAAGCCTCATTTTGACTGGCCGCAAAACAGTCTGCTGTAGTGAGGATTTGAGATTTGAAGCCATGAAGTCCAAGTGAATGCAGTTGTGGCAGAAGTTGGCATAAAAACACAGTATCAAGCATTGTATTTAACAATTTGTTTATGCTGCTAAATCCGAATTCTTACCATAGAGGCTACCCTTTTTGCAGTTGTATTGAATGTACACAACCACAGACCCCTGTTGCTAATAGCATCACAAGATTCTGTTTATGTCTGTTTTCCTATATTGTACTTTTTTTATGCCTGCATACATGAGTTTTGGTGGGATGTTTTTTTATGAGTAGATAACATAATATGCCCCCTTGTGAACTTAACAATAAAGGACCAAGAAGTTGAAATTGTAGATACATATACATATCTTGGTGTAACAATCGACAGCAAACTCTCATGGCACAATAACACCAATATAGTATACAAGAAAGCTAATAACGGATGTATTTTATACGGAAATTATGCTCATTTGATGTTCAAATTGAACTCATTCGTCTTTTTTATAATTCTGTGCTGGAAAGTCTACTCACATATGCTGGGGTGGAAATTTGACATCCAAAGACGCAAAGAAACTTAATAACATAGTAAAGAAAACAGAAAAAATCCTTAAAATTACTTTACCTCCAATCGAAAAGTTGCATAGTGCATAGTAATCATTGTCTGGCTTAAGTTACCAAAATACTCGGAGACACCACTCATCCACTTTTCAACAGTTCATCAGATCTCAAAGGAGTGGACGACTTCTGTCACTAAGATCACCAACAGAACGTTACAAAAATTCATTTGTCCCGCACTCTGTGGGAATCGCTAGGGGAGTCCTCTTCATCTGACCTTTGAATCAAATTGTGCAGGCTATGTTTTTGACTAATGTTTTCCAGTCATGTGTGCGTGCGTGCATGCGTCTGTGTGTGTGTGTTTTGTTATGTATTAATGTCATTACTGTTTGATGCTGAATCAAAACAATTTTCCAGAATATAGATCAATTTATCTTATCTTATCTTATCTTATCTTATCTTATCTTATCTTAGATGTTTGTTTTTTGGATTGAGAGTGTACTACAGTCATTTACATCTCCACAAATGCAACATTTGAAAGGATCAGAGCTCCAAATTTTGCCAGCAGGCATGCCGCTCTTAAAAAGAATTCTCTGAAGTCTGTGAATAGTGTCTTTCAGTTAGAGAAAGCTATGTCAGAGAAACTGCTTGAAAACAAAAGTCATTTTTTATATCTGTTTTGTCTCATTTTATTTTTGTCATAAATGCCCGCCTCTATTAAGACATATTTGTCATTCTCACATATTGTCCCTGTCCCAGTCACATGTAAATTGCTTTCAACATATGTAATCTATGTGAAACTGCAATAAGTTCAGAGGATTTCATGAAAAGTGACGGCAACCTGGGTCAGTCTGAATAGCATTTCTGAATACTGAATTTTGGTGAATGTAACATCCTTTTACTATAAGTTTAGGTTGACTTGCTGGTAAATTGTTCTATTTCAGAATTGGTCCAACCAAAGATGTATGTTGAATGGGACGTAAATAAGGCCCGTGTATTTGTCAGCGGAGCTAATACGAGCAAGAATCTCACATTTCATGTTTGCAAAGGACATTGGGATGACAAGTTGAAAACAGGCATATGCCACGTGAGTTTACCCATTTTTTTTCAGCTTTTCAGTCTCCATTATTTCTGAAATTCTTATGTTGAGCAGTCACAGAATGTGCTAAAGTCACATGTTTTAGCACTAAATCCCAATGCTGAAGTGAAAACAATTGCAGTCGAACCTGTCTAACGATCACGCAAGGGACGAGGTGCATGTAGACAGGTAGTTGCTATAGGCAGTGGCAACAAAAACCAGTAAGAAATGACAATTTTGTCAACACAGCATATTTCACTATAAGTGCAAACACTGATTATCACATTTTCAAATGATATTTTAAACGAACTCCTCTGCATACTTGAGCTTTCTCTTGAGTCTTTAAAAGTCTGGGTGATTCTGCAGCAACTTTTCCTTTGTTCATGAAGCTTTATCACTTCTATTCTTTGTGCCAAAGTAAGCTTTTTGCCTGCCTGAGGAAATGGCATGCTGGCTTAAACTGCACAAATTTTCTTTGTAGTCAGAGTGCAAGAATAAATGAAACAGTGTTCATGAATATGTGACACATAAACACAATGCATATGAATAATTGACACACAGACAACGTGCATATGAATACTTGACACTCAGACACAGTGTGCATAAATACTTGACATGCAGACACAAGATGTATGAATACTGGATACACAGACACAATGCACATGAATATGTGACACACAGACACTGTGTGTATGAATACTTGACACACAGACACTGCATATAAATACTTGACACACAGACATAGTGTGCATAAATACTTGACACACAGACACAGTGTGCTTTGTGTACATCAACTAAAGTAGAGCATAGTAAGGAGATTGCAAGTGCAATAAAATTGTCCTTTTTTAAAGCTACTAAATTAGCTTTTTCACCCCAATTGAAGGTGGTAGTAAAATAATACTTCAGTATATTTTGTTAGTAGACTTAAACTGTTTCACTTAAATATAAATAATGTTTTTGAATGGAACCAGACTGCACAAAATAGAAAAAAGAAAGCAAAATGACTGATGAAAAATACATTCTGGAACTTTGAAGCCATTTTGCCAAGTTTTAAGGTTCACCATTTTTTTTAAACTTAAAAACAGTTATGTCTCAGCTTCTAATAAAGATAAAAGCTTGAAATAAAAAGCATGCTGTTCAGAAATAAATGAAGAATACAGACACAGTCGTCTTTTAATTTTGAAAGTTTGACAATGTGAAAGATATTCTTGACAGCCACACATTAAACTTTTTAATGCTTTTGCCTGTATTCATTGCAGGAATATCCAAAGACAAAAACCTATGACATTGTAAATTCTGAGGAGTACCATGTTGTTCTGGACGGAGATAAAAAGCCAGGGGAAATGCAGGAAAACAGATTGGTGACTTTCTACCCCATCGAGTCTCTGAATTCTCCACTAAACGAATCATACACAACAGTCGCCAATGTCACAATACATGCATCTGGAGACTCCTTAGTTGTTAACGATTATGACTATGAGGACCTTGGTGAGGAGGATAATACTAATTATTATGATCCTTCATTGGCTCGCAATGTGCCAGTACCTGCAACTGAAAACTTCTTGTTCTTGTCAGAGGAGATCAGGGAAACTCCATCCAGCCTGATTCCTGCAAGATGCTACTTCGACAAGAGCAAAAGTATGTATTGCTGACTGCTCTTTTTCTGTGTCCATATTAAGGCCAAACTGTAGAAGAATTTCATATCTTCACTTTGCTTTGAATATGACTTAGACCTAGGTCCTTTTTCACACTTTTGAGTGGGAGAATGCTGGTAAAACGATTTGATGGCAACTTGAAACAAAGTCAGTGTGTTTGCAACCACAGTTTTGACGTGAAAATATTGGTGCATTTAATTGATTTTTTTTCAAAGATGTCAACATGGGCATTGATTGATCTCATAAATAACACCCCTATTTAAAAACTGCTTATATCATAGGCTCTTATCTATGCACATTGCTATCCTGCCATAAAAGTTACAAACAGTCAGTTTTTTTCTGTATTAGTCTTTGTAAGCATATAACACTCAATACAATGTGCATAAATTCCGGCAAATCTGCTAATTTACTGCTTACTTGGTCACAAATATATCAACTGTTATACTGGCTATTATTTTCTCTATTCCACAAAACAGTACGATTTACAGCATTTTAACTGCCCATTTTTAATGTACACTCAGAAAATAATTATGAACAAAAATTCTTACAATAATCACAATAACTATGAAAGGTAAAGCCATAGATTCAAAAGACTGCAGGAAACAATATAGACAAACTAATGATATAGTTTCAGTCTTTCCTTCTATTAGAAGTACTCCCAGCGTCTGTGGCTTATGAAGCTGACACACACATACGGATGATATAAGTCTGTAGTGTTAATTGTCTTTTTCTTCACCAGATTCTATAAATCATCTGAATCTGCGGCCTATTTATGAGGATAGTAATAATCAAGGAGTTATTAAGATCCAGATAGAGCAAGATTGTCATACTCATCAGCCACAAGAGTTTCTGGCAGAAGCTTTTGGAATTGCACCATCTGAGACCAACAATTGTCAACATGACAGTGGAAAGGGTTGGTGGTCTTTCTGACAAGATGAATATGATGAAATAAAACATCCGTTTGGGATGCTTATAAATAATTTTGGGATATCATTGAAAATTTGTTCCATAGTGGTGCAGTTATTGCATGCAGAGGTTTGAGCTAGCAAAAATGTGCAGGTGTAAGTTGCAACCCTTTTTGATTGATTTTCTATCAGGTTACTATAATTGGTGCTTTAGAAAACATTAATACAGCACCAGACATTAATAAATAAGTATGTAAAGGTAAAAGAAGTTAATACACAGAAACATTTGGACATCAATCTTCTGTTGGATGATAAATAAACAATAGAACTAAGAATAAACATGCTAAAATTATGACATTAAAAAATCAACTTTTTTTTATGGCAAAAAATCATCAGGAAAAAGCTTGAACAAACTTTTGGATCTAACAACAAACAGGACAGAAATGAATGTCATGTTATGAGGATTTTATTATAAAGAGATGTAAATAAAACAAATACGGTTTCATTGCTTGATTTCACCTTGCAACATCTTAATGTGCCTCTGCTTTGAAGCCCTGCATTCAGCTATCTTTTGAGTCCAGTGAAAATTGAAAGAAGTATATTTTCTTCAGACGCTGTGTAAAGCACCGAGCCCAAAAATGAAATCCAGAACCATCACAGGGAAATACATTTTTTTGCCATATTCCTTTTTGTCCTTTATTTTAATGACCACAAGTCTTTAGTTTTCTGATACTAATAGTGTTTATGGCCTGTTAATAATGTTTTATTCCTTGTTAACTTATGTAGATTCCTCCCATTCTCAGCATTTTTCGGTTTTTTCCATTCTATGCCATTCACATCCCTGTCATCAGATTGTTCAAAATGTATAAAACATTATCTTGAATAACTAAAACATTGCCACCACTGATTCATAATATGACTGTCTTCTGTTCTTTGCAGTCACAAGGGTACAGTATAACGTTTTTCAGCCTGCTGAGGGAGAGGTGCCCAAGAATACCACATATGTGTGTGTATCAGTGTACAAAAACTCTACATACACATCAGAAAAATCATTCTCAGAGTTTCTGACGGATGTTCCAGAGGGTAAGATCTAAATTGATGTCCATAGAGCCTCTGTCAATGGGTCATTTTCCTCAAATGTACAGAACATTGACTGCTGAACCACTCTCTGGGAGAAAAGGCCTTCTGGCTGTTTTCTCCTGTTTGGCTTCATAAATCTTAGAACCAACTGAGCACGCTACCAGCTCCACAGGTTTGTGCTAGCACACGAACATTCTTTTTGATAACATAAACAGTTTTATGACACTTTGAAAGTGGTTCCAGTTAAACTATAAAATTGAAACTAGCAAAGATAGAGAACAAAATTGCCTTTCTCTGCCAGTTGTGAGGTGCAAACTTTCCCATGATAAGGCTTAAGTATCTCAGAGAATCCTGGTGTTGAATTTTGGTACATGAAATGCTGTAACTTATCTGTCATTTTTATTTAAAGTTACAATATGATTCATTGAAAAATATGATATCTTTCTGAACATCTGGAGCGAAACCTAATGAATTCTAGGGATTTAATTTCAGGAAAATGACCCATTGTGTGCCCTTGAGAACACTACCTTCCTGATAACTGGTCTATACTACGCATTCCTGTCTAAAAGTGCCCCTCGTCCTTCTGCTGCCTTGCTTGTATGAAAGTGTCTGTTTGTCCATATAAATGTGTTTTCTCTTTTCCCATTAGAGGGTTGCATTTTTGAACATGGTGTTGCACTGAACTCAGACTGAGCAAATTTTGTTGGCAATAACTTAGGACTCTACTCTGCTCATGTGTGATTTCTCTTTTCTAATCCTGCCCATAACCGTTCAACAGGCTCAGAGATTGGAGGTTCTTAATTTCATTTCCCATATCAACCAGCACAAAAACCTTTTATATACCAAATAAATTTCTTGCAGTCAGTCAAAATTGGACTCTTTGGCTAAATCAAGATAATGGAATTACATGAAAGCCAATGTGTGTACTTTCATCAGATGAAAAAAAAAAAATTGGTCAAGCTTTAATTTAGCTTGAGATATAGTCTAGTTGTTTGAAGTAGAAGGGGATCACTCTATACAACGCAAAAAATTCTGAGAAAATTGCAACTGAAGAACAATTTTATAGTATATAATTCATACAAAATCCCTCACAAAAACTTAAATTTCTCCACAGGTGCTGACCATTCACCCATAACATCATTTTATTTTGTAGAAAAATTATTTTACTTTAGATTTCTGCAACAAACAAATATTCTAGGTTGACGGCCCCAATCATTATTGGAGCCTGATATCTCAGTTTCCAGGCTAGATAGATAAGCCTCATTTTGACTTGTCACAAAGATTGCCAGCAGTTTGCCTGAAGGCAGCATGTCTACTGTCATTCCAGTTAAAAGATTCATGATAGTACAAAACAGTCATTTGCATCCAGAAACCTAATGGCAGAGCAAACATGACATTATTATGTTTTGCAAAGGCACAGCAATATAATTCAGTTTCAAAGAGTTAAAATAAAATTCGTGAGACCCAAGAATTATGTTTGGTTTAGACAGAGAAGCCAAAAAAGAGGTAAATAAATTGGGCTTCTTGTTTCCTTTCATTTTAGGGGTACTGCTTTCATTTTAACCATTGTCTATTGTGTGTGCATTTCATTACACAGAGGAACAACTTAATAGAATTTTCACACATTTTTTCAAATCTGTGACATGTTATTCTACCTTAGAATGGCAGGTGTCTGTTTCATCCTCAGGAGAGTGTATATATGTTTTAACCAAGAAATAGATTTTGTCATAAGACAGAGATCATACTGGTTTTTTTTCTTGTCTCTCTCTTTCCAGGGAAGATTTCTTCATCAGAAGAGGAGCTTGTCATTCCTCTGGTGGTGAGTGTAACAGTATTTGTGCTGTTGGCAGTAGCCATAATAGGGTAGGTACCATTTATCATTAACTGAGTTGTTTTGGTTTTTTTTCAATTATGGCCCTAAAGACACTTGGCATTGTAATTCGATGTCAACTTTGTCCTTTTTGAAAGTTTATACAAGATAGTCATTAAGATGTTACTGATGCTCATTTTGAAGTTTGACTGTTTTTGTCATCTGCATACGTATACTGTAATCCATCACAAAAGTTAATCTTACATGTTTGCTGGCCTGTCGGCTGTAACTCCCAGCCCTTGTCAGAGACAATCCCCAGTGCAAATCTGATGATATGACACATTTTCACATCAAGGCATCTTCAGGAAGGATTCAAATTAACAGTTCAAGCAAATCTAGCAGGAAGTTATTTGAGACAAATGCTATTTAAACTTTTCACATCATGCCCTGCACTAGCCCTCAATTTCTTTAATCCACAGTGCACTGTAGGGGAAAGTCCAAGGTATACACAACTCTGACAGATAATCCTAACAAGAAAAATGAAAACTAACTAATTAATAGTCAGGCATTCTTTTTTTTTTTTTGCACAAAATTTGTTGCATGTTGATAAATCAAACTTTATGTAGTAAATACCTGATAATACAAATTCCATGGGACCACAGAAATGTGTTAGTGTTATCAAGAATTTGTGTTAGGAAGAGTACATTGGAAATAAGGGAGATGGCCCATTTTTGCACATAAATACTTGGATGAACCAGTCCGTGCAGTTTACGTTACAGAAGACTAAGTGGGAGGGCATGTCCAGCTAAGTGATCAGGGGAGGCAAAGCCATTACGTAGCTAGTGGGGTGATGGTGGAGCGTTGTGGGTGGAAGACGTCACGCTGGCAATGCAGATGAAAAAGGAGAGTCAAAGAAAAAATAACGGTGCGGCCCAAAAGGTGTTCACATTATCAAGATCCTTTAGAATTTGAGTTC
Organism: Ellobium chinense; assembly: GCA_033807755.1. Classification (NCBI taxonomy): domain Eukaryota; kingdom Metazoa; phylum Mollusca; class Gastropoda; order Ellobiida; family Ellobiidae; genus Ellobium; species Ellobium chinense. The sequence goes on along the minus strand of JAWQUT010000544.1, from coordinate 167,981 downwards.
ATGTAAACGAAATGTGTTATGCATAGATTATAGAGTGAAAAAAATGGGGACTATTTTTTTTTTATTCGTGTAAACAGAAATTTGGCATTATAAGGATTTATGTTAAGTGAAGACAGACACTTGAAAGACTGTTTTATTGGAATAATATGGTACCGTATGATTTAATATGGTCTGTAGGACGGTGCAGTCTTCCTTTAAATCAGTCTCTCTAATTTTGAGAGACTTTGCTTGATATTTGGTGGCTTTTATTGTTTTTCAAATGAAATTTGTTGCTGCCATGCTGAATAGTACAGAAGACAACACTCTTCACTTGCCTCATTAACTCAGAATGTTTTTCTCAGGTTTCAGTCTTGCAAACCTCACAGTTATTTGTACAAAATCCTTTTTGTCTCTATCAGTTTTGTTTTTTCTTCCTGCTTTATAGGCGTGACCAAGATTCTTGTGCGGGTTAGATAATACCGCCACTCCCGAGCAGTTGGTTCTACAAGCATACTTTATATTATGATTTTTTTGTTCTGCAGCACCTATTGCAGATGGCGTCGTGGACATGTTAAATCGTACATGCCATCCAAACCTGTGATTAACATGGACTATAGATACAAGAATGGGGTAAGTTTTCTGAGTGATTTTCAGTGTACATGCAGCTGTTATTTTCAGTGACATTACTGACTTTCAATACAAGATTTGTTTCCTTTATATGTTGAATAAAAGGTCACTTTGAAAGAAACTCGGTGAAAGAATTGAGTGGGCAGGTGATTAGAATGCATTTTCAAGCCAGAATAAAATCATATTCGAAATTGAAAAAAATGCATCTTCAAACCGCTTGCATTTTGCTAATACAGCAATGGTGTGTGGTTTTAATCTTTGTCATGTTTCATGGGTCTGCTGGACCAGATGCTATCAGGATAGTTTCTTATTATTTTGCTTCTGAAAATTTTACCTTGAAACTCCAGGTATTCCTAAGTTGCATCACTGCTCATCTTTCCATAGTTTTAAAATTTTAAAATGTGCTCATAAATGCGCATAAATTTCTGTTCTTCCAAGCTGAATGTCGTGAGGACTGACAGCCACCATAAGTCCACTTTTAAAGAAGATTTTATTGTCATACCCTGAGTCACATATTTTGGAATCTGATGGACACCATAACTTTTTAAAGAGTATTTTATTAGCATCATCTCCCAATTATGCGCCCTGGATCTAACAGACATCATACATTTCAAATGTATATTTGGAGTATGAGAAGTGTTAGATACCATTCACATGTGCCATGCATAGTTTTTAGCAAAATATGGGAAAGTTTAACAAATTGTAGGCAAGATGAAACAGTGCTTAGTAAGGGCTATCCTCAGCTATCCTTGTAACTAGCTGCGGTATCCCAGCGCTACTGTGAAAAGGAAAAGGAGGGGGAGATAGAAATAGCAAATGTCAATCAAATCATTATTTTTTATTTTATGTATCTCTCCACCTTATCCCCCTTTCCCTAGGCATAACAACAGCGGTAGTTTGTGCAGAATATTTTCACATACACAAATTTAAGGACATCATCTGTTAGTGAAATTTTGTTTTGATTCGATCTGATCACCAGTAACCATAGAAAAACCAGAAATATTATATAATAGCTTTTTTCGTAATTCAAGGATTCCAAATAGCAAAAATGGAAGGCTGTCTTTGTAGCAGTGATAACTTGACTGAGCTCAGACGTGTATATATAGGGAGCTAGGTCAGTCACTCAGCATCCTCTCAAAACGCCTGCTATCACTGTCAATGAATAATGCAGGGTCCTTGATACTGAAGAACTCGATACTTTTATTTACAACACTGACACAAGAGAACCAAGCAAGGCTTGCGAAACAGTAGCAATGCTAAGCTACACTCTAAACTTCTGCTTATGTGGTTGGCTTATGCCTAAATGAATAAACTTGAAACTTGAAACTACCCCTCATACCTCACACACTCATGCCCTTAAATATATTTCTTCATCGAACCTCTAGAAAATCTCGATATCGGACTTCAACCATCTTGACATTTCCAGAGAGTTTGCAAGGGAACTGAGGTTAGATATTGTCGGAACCTCCAGTCATTACTGTTAAAGGGACAGAGATAGCTATCTGCTTCACAGCCTAAAAATCCACAGTATTTTTGCGTAAATTTGCGACCCCTTGCTCGTTTCCTTCACCATAATTAGTCATCCGGTCAGTGTGGGAATGAGGCGTGACGCCAAAAAGCGAGAGGCAAGCTAGTAGTTATGCAAAGAGAATAATCCAGATGCATTTACTTTCGTTGGCTCTAATCGTTATGCCTTTTTATTCATTTATCATCGAGAAAAGTCTTTTGTTGAAGTGTGTGAACAGTTGCCTAACTTTGATCGCAGTGCTGTAACCTCAGGAAGGGGAGCAGAAATATTTGAGAGAAAGGAACATCAGTCTGACCACTGTTTCAGTTGCTTTATTGTTGCACCGCTTTTGTATTGCTGTCTGCCCTGTGGTTTAGTGAGCTCTCATTGGTCTAAGATTCTGACAATATAAAATTATCATTTGCTTGAAGAGCACTTTTAGATAATTTAGACACTGCCACAATCATTCTCTGTGCTTAGGAGCGGCGCTAGTTATCTCATTAGTCATAAATCAGTCAAAAGGCTTTTGAGAGCAGGTTAGGAAGGGGACACATTGACCTGAAAATTATTTTGACCTTTTTTTGGTCAGAGATGACCATAGGAGCATTTTATAGAATACCCATAAAATCTTTTGTAGTTTTGAAAGAATGAATCGGTCTTCACTATCAATGAGGAGAATGAAATAGATCTAGTATGGGTTGGGTGGGCACAATTCCAGGGATGAAGAGAGGGAGAGTGGAAGAAAGAGAGAGAGATAAGACAGTGAGCAAAAAGGTGGTGAGATAAGAATCTAGAAGAAAACAGGGGGTATGAACTAAAAAAAAAAGACTAATGGAGGGAGGGAGAGAGAGAGAGAAAGATAGAGCAGCCAAGATGGTTTTGTCCCCTGAGTCACTGTTCATTACTTGCCTTCTCGCATTTTTCCTTAGCAGCTCAGGCTCTCATTTTCTCTTATTGCTTCTTATCCCCCTCTCTTTCTTTCTCTGTCATCCCAAGGACATTGTAAATGTAACGTCTTTGCTTCAACAGTGCCACTTACAAAAAAGATAATATACCTTTCCACATCCTTTTTTTTTTCAAGTCTTAATTTCTGAATTAGCTGCACTGCCTGGTTTGAAGATAGTTTTAATTTAGAAAAAAAAAAACAACTCCAAACAGATATTATAACTTCAAGATTTCTCCTCCCCTTTGAGGAGGGACAAAGTACTTTATGAAAGGAATAAGACCTGCCAAATATGAGCAAAAATAAGTCTAGTGAGTGACAATTCAAAGAGTACTATCTTAGCAATAAACCAAATGATGATTTTCTTCTTTTTCTTTTTCCTCATCCTCTAACTCTTTAAGCAGTTAATGCATTTATGTATTTTTATGTATTATGCATTGTATTTATACACTGTACTCTGAGGTATATGATAAGTATTCTGCGGATGGCACTTATTTATTTGTTTATTTATTCATTCATTATCACACCTTCCTATAAGGATGTTTCAGTTTACCTACACTTATTTATTTTGTTGATGATGGTACATTTATTTGTGTATTTCTTATATTGTTGAACTATAAATTTTCGAGTATAAAGTGATTATATTTTACCCTTCATTTATTTATATACTGGCAATCATTGAAAACGCATACGAAAGGGGAAGTGTACTCGTGTGGGGTGGATTTTCCTATGACCATCACGCTCCTCTTCATGTACTGCAAATGTCTACATCAATCAAGTGCTGAGATCTGTTGTAGTGCCATTTTTCCAGAATCTGTTGATCTTGTAGCATGATAACGCGAGGCCTCACACCACCAACGTAACATGGAATTTCTTAGCTGGGCAACCCTTTCATGTAATGGATTGGCCTGCAAACTCACCTGACATGAACCCGATTGAGCACGCATGGGATAATCTTAATCGAAAGGCCCGCCAGCATGTTATCAACGATGTAACGACTTGGAGCGTGCGGCCATTGCAGAATGGAATGCCATACCTCAAAGATGTTTTGAGACACTCTGCAACAGTATGTGACGCTGATGCCAACCCTATAGTGATGTTCGTGGGGGTCACACCCCATACTGATGATGGTAACATCTTCATTCCAATGGCAATAATTTTTTGCCAACAGGTCTTGAATAATTTCACTTTTGTAAATGCAGTGACTTCAATTCATTAAATGCATAAGGAATTTGAAACTACAAGTATTTTAGGTACCTTCATTTTTGCTCAATGAGTTGTGCTGTTCATACTAAGTGATGCATTTTTAATGATGGCTGGTATATATATATATATATATATATATATNTATATATATGACTTTATTTAATTATTTACTGATTTTCTATGGCAGCAACATTATTGGAATGCATAGTGTTTTACATACATTCAGAGCCAAAAGAAAAAAGAAAGGGCTGTTAATTGGAAGTGAGACTGAACTGGGTCTGTTTAAATTTTTGGCATTTAATCTACTGTTTTCATTTTTTGCATCGTGGGTAAATAGTGAACAATGTTTCTGGATTTACTCACAGCAAAGAATAACAGTTTTTGATTTGGCATCCTGGGGACTTTCCCATTCTCCCAACATCTGGGAAAGAAGGCGAGAATCCGAGGGTTCAGAGGCATTTTACACTACATGTATTATTTTTGTCACTGCTAGGATATCATCATTCTTCTCATCATTGAATATTTAAGGGTCACTACTTTGAGATTATTATCTGATGTATCACATCGTATTTTACTACCTTGCTGTATTAGTCCATCGATATTAACCTCTGTGATCATATATAATGCTTACTTGTTTCAGAATCTGCCACAGTCGGATGTGGAGGATGCTCCTGAGGTGCCAGAACGTCCTAAGACAAATGACAAAGATCGTTCAGGGATCAACGTCTCAGGTGACAGTGGGCGAGGCACAGCATCTACTGATGGCACTTCAAAAGGGTGTTCACTGAAGACAGAGACCTCTTTCTTGTCGGAGACAGGTGATACATTTAGGAATCCCAGAGCTGATGACAACAGGAGGGGCTCAGGTGAAAGTAACAGGAAGACGAAGATGAATGGTGTTAGAGAGGTGGGCAGTGGTGTGAAAGTGCACCCGAATACCAATGAGACCTTGAGCCAGTCAGGCAAGGAAGATGATGGATCTGGCAGCGGAGGACATAGTACTGACGTGGAGAGTTTTGAAAGTGGAGGAGACAATGAAAGCAGTGACATTGGAAGGAATGGGCAGCCCAGTGAAGATGATGATGTTTCTTGTTCTAATAAACAAAGAAAGTTACTGAAAATGCAAGGCTTTACTTTCAAATGTGCTGGTTCGGATCTAGACAATGAAGGAAGTAGCACGTCCATCTCAGATGAAGATGCCACAGGGGAAGACATTTTAGATGACGGCACAGATGAAGACTGCAGCAATGACATATCTGCTGCAGATATGAATTCGCCACAGGAAGGACCTACTCAAAGACCTCAGACAGATTCAGATCAGACAAGGAAGAACCTTGCCATTAAGCAGAATGTTGTTCCATCACAGGAGGATAGACCAGCATTCGATTGGCAGCGTAGTATCAGTAGTGGTGGTATCGTGTCGGAGAGTGACTCGGATGTTGATTGTGATAAACATTTACTTAAATAAACAGTGATATGCTAAAGGAACCTAAATCAAATTTGCCTTTCAATGGTGACAGCACATGCTTGAACAGAAGAGAAAGAATTTTACTTTCTTGATTTGATTCAATGGCCATTGAATTTGAACCCTTTAACTTGATGCCATGGTAATGAAGGAGGAAATGGAGCCCTTCAAGTGAATGCGTAGAACCCATCAGTGAATGGTACAAGCTCTGGCCTGCACTTATGGATCAAGTGTTTTTGTCCCTCTCCTCTTTATATCTCCTGATTGGCAAAGCCTCATGGATGTTGAAGGGATGCAGCCAAGTAGACAGTGCATCTTTGCTCATTGGTACTGGCCTTCAGGGTGGCAGCAAATGCCAGGCCCTTCATCACTGCATCTAAGATTTTGGTTTCAAACTACACCAGAATGCTATGATGTTGTTTTCATCAAGTAAACTAAAGTGTTTTGTGTTCCAAACTGCAGGCATTGGCCTCATCTTGAACAATACCTGTTCACCTGAAGTGCTGTTTAGACAAACATCTGTGTAAAAGCCCAACAGTATAAAACACCTCCAGGTCTGTGCATCCTTGCATAACCTCAGGCAATCACATATTGGCATCAGAGGTCGTAACAAGAGCTGAAGTTCCATGACAAATATCAAAGGCAAGGCAAGGCAAAGCCTTGTGATATTAACCTCTCCAGCCAGGAGCAATGTGACTGAGGGATCACAGTGGCAAATCTGCACTTGGAAGGCAATATGCTCAATTCTCTTCATTGAGAAGCTCACAGATGTTGTCAGTGGACTTTCCCAAGGTTGCTGTCTGTTCCCTGGTTGTTGAAGAAAACCCCTGACAGTCTGATATCTTTCCCAGGGACACAGCTTTTGGGAGCCATCTGGAGCTGTAGGTACAAACCTCAGACTGCTAATTTTGAAAGACCAGAACTTGTTTGTTCGTTCATTTTGAGTAGAACAGTATTTGAATTTAATTAATTCCGCCCATTTGTATGTTTGCATATTTGAAGCTTATAAAACTTAAAACAACCAGTTTTGAAAACTGTGGTAAAGAAAAACGATACCATGCTGGGGCATTATCATTCCTGTTCACAATCAAGATAGGTTTGAAGATTTTGGTTCAAAGAGCAAGTATTAATTCTCTCTTGCTATCTCGTGATGTTTCATCCCATCAGTTTATAAGTGTTACATGTCCATTTATTATAATCATAGAATTCCTCTGTGTTCTTAGATAAGGAGCAAAATAGGTCTAGGAGTAAGTCTAATGAAGAGAGAGGTTTACAGATATTGTCCATGGATGCTCCCAAAGTTGCTTATTTTCCCTGAACCTGATCTAGCACAAAACCAAGTACATCTTTAGAGAGTCCCAGGATTATGCCAGTGGACTTACAATATTTGTATGTAAATGAAGATTATTTTTTTTTAGTTTCAGACAAGAGAGGCTGGGAATAAACCACTTGGAAAGCTGGGTTAGATATGGGAACATTTTCATGCTTAGAAGTCTGAATGTTCACACTGGTCAGCGTGAGTGATAGATAAAATTCCTGCATAAACTTCAATGAAATGCATTAAGAACAAATTCAAACAAAGAAACATAAAAAAGTAAACCAAATTAACGTACTTTTTACTTGTACAGTGGACCCTCCGAGGTAAGACCCTCTCTCTCTAAAGACCTCCTCTCAGTTTAGACCAAAATTCTCATGATGGATTGGTTGTTGTATATGAAAGACCTCCGAACAGCAACTTCCTCCGAAATCTGACATGCAACTCGCTCTCAATATCTGTTCAGTCACCTCACCACTCCAAATTGTGACCTGCCGGCTTAGTCCAAACACATCTTGTTGTGTTATTTGTCTGTCTAATGATTTAACACCTGTGGGAGCCTCCCGAACCCAGTTGATTCGGTGCATGATTGACGTGCTAGGCTTGGTGGGCCTAGGTTACCCTGTCCATTTTGGTGTGAATAGGCTGGCAGGAACATTACTTCCACAACTTGAATATCATTAGACAGAGGAAATGATGTCACCTAAAGTAAGCTTTGCATTGTTTTTCCCCACAGTGTCTTTCGCCCTCCTTCATTCATTTGAATGCTGTCATCAGGTGCACATCAGGCCATAATTTTTATCTAGACCTTGGCTCCACACATTAACTCAGATCTGGGACGATGAGTAACTGTAAGAGAAAGGCATTAACATCAGAGGAGCAAGACAATGTTATAAAGAGGAGAGGGGCAGAGACTCTGCTAAACTTACTGCAGAGCAGAGACATTATGTGTGGGCAAAACCTAGATTCAGACTTTAATCAGGTTAACATGTGGGTGTATGCAAGTAAAAAAATAGGTAAATTGGGAGTATTTCACAGTATATAAATGCAATAATAGCCAAATAAATTTGGTGATCAGCCTCTGCTGATTCAAGTGTGAACCTCTGAGTTAAGACTCCCTCCCAATTAATACCTTTTTCATGAACATTTATATGGATATTATCTCAAACCGTCCATTGTTCTTGCCAAATTTATCTGTTGCAAGCATGTGTACAGATGAATGTAGATAAAGTAGCCAGCGGTTAAAATGAAAACAGTGAAATGGAATGTACCACTAAAACTAGAGGAAACAAGTAGCTTTGTTTATTTTCCTCTTTCCAGGCTTGTATGTCTACATCAAAACTCTGAACTGAAATGAGTCCTTGGTCCAGCAGATTTTGTTTTAACAGTTGCATATGAAAAATGTTTACTTACGTTTGCTTTGGGTACTACATTGTTTATGACCATTACTATAATTGCCAATATCATTACAGCGTAGGTAGATTCATATGTGATTACTACTTTTTCGCTGTGTGAGTTGTGATGGAAGGCAGCTGCCTTACTGGTCTGTGTAACAGAAATACCCGATCAGAATAAAACTACAACATTGTGCAATGCAAAATGTTATACATTAAGCAGGGATGATGATATTTTATTGCTCAAGAATGAGGGATAGGGCAGTCTTTCTAGAAGCTATAGACTAATAACCCCTTTGTGATATAAAATGATTTTAATAAGCAATTGCTTTGCTTTTGTCTTTAAGAGATGGTTTGTCATAATGTGAATGAACTGGGCTTGATGCTGTAGTATTCAGCCACTCACTCTCTGGGAGAATCAGATCATTTGATCTTTCCGCAATTTAGATTGAAATACCTAGTCAGAATAAAATTGCAGCATTGTTAAATGCAAAGTGTCTTACAGTAGGGAGTAAGTATTGATGCTCAAGAATGACTCACAGGGCAATGTGTGTTTAGAAACAGTAGATCAGTAACCCCTTTGAGACGCTAAATCCTTTGAATTTGCAACTTTTTAAAAAGTGGTTATCATGAAGTGGATGTAATATGGTTTACACAGTCATGCTTAGCTGATCACTCAATTTGGAAAGCAGATCACTTGATCTTTCTGCAGCTCCTAAGATTGAGACCGTTCCAACTTGAGCATTCTTGATTGCCATTAATATACAGTGGCCCTAGAGATTAGGAGATTGAGCAAATAATACATTATACATGTACACTATTCCCTTCACTCTGACCTACTCCCATTCCCAGTTTTGTTTCTTTTCACATAAGCTGAAAAAAGGGCATAGTTTTTTTTTTCCAGTTTTGATAGCCTATTTGTTGTTTTTTTTTTGTCACCAATACCAAACCGCACACATAGGAGACACAGTCCTCCCACTACAACTCGGCTTATAATCTCAGAAAACAGGTTTACTGATGCTACATGTTTACAGAGTGTAACGATGACATGTCTTTGAAAAGTTGTAACACTTGGCATGATCAACTGTTTTTCAAGTCAGATGAGCGACTCATAAAGATTGGAAGGAAGGATCCATCCTCAGCTGAGTAACTCACAGAGATTGGAAGTAAATATCAGTCCTGTGGCTCAATCTTCAAAATTCTGGTTGATTTATCAAGCCTCAAAAAAGGATTGGCTTAGTTTGAGCTTTTGAATTATTGAACTGCACAGTCTTGGCACACTGTACATCATGCTGGTAAGGGGCACATTAGGAGGAAAGGCACACATTTGCAGCACAGTGACATTCCGTCAAACATTTATGTTGAAAATATGCCCTATGTCGGCCAGCGTTTTCTCCAGGTCATATAAGTTTGGGCAGACACTTTCCCCTTTGTCATAAATTTGAGGGAATGTGTACATTTTTTGACCGAATTTAGATTTCAATTAAGTAATTCAAACTTAAGAGCTCAGGAAAGAAGGGGAGGTCGGCGTGTGTCCAGTGTGTGTTTGAAGAGATTTTGAAATTTTAAGGGGTGAATCGTGTGGCCACATGTTGTGGAGAAAATACTAGTCACGATGGGATCATTAACCTTTTCACATTGTGAAGATCTGGGCATTCTCATACCTGTTGAACATCTTTATTTCATAGAATGCAATCAGTATGTATATGTATTATTTTTGGGGTACTGTTTTTTGAAATCCATAAAAAAAATCGGTGATAAGGCTACAGTAAGAGGAAACCACAAAAGAAAAAAATTCGAGAAAGACCCATAATCTATGAGTTCCTTCCCTGACTTTAGCTTTTATGTTGCACCAAGTGTAACCATTTTGAGTAGATGTGAAGCTGGATGCTAAGTTAGTGGTCATGACGAGTTCTGTGTATCATCAAACCAACTTGCTTATCTGTTATACTGTTACATTCAAACTGCTGTACAATGTAGACTATGTTCTGAGAGACTGATGTAAGCCAACACTAAACAACACAACGTGCTCTATATTAGGCTATATGATTGCCCAGTTGGTGTAGGGAGACACAAAGAATTATGGAACCAACCTTGTCTTGCGAGCATGCCGTATATGGATAGGTTTACAACCTGTCCACATCAGCATAGTGCAAAGTAAAGTGTAGGGCTTAATAATTATGGCCATTACATAATATCATCATGAAAAGTAAGTACATTATCTGCATTTTTCAGTTATCCATCCTTCCTCATTTTTATTTTTATCAATCAGATTAATCCATAGCAGAGCTTTCAGAGGGCAAGTATTTCCCACACTGTCACAACTGAACACCGCAAGCGCCACCTACCGCCTATTAATTCCAATGTGACATCTTCGGAAAAAAATCTGCTCTAGTATTCATATTGTTTATCGTGCATGTGATAAGAATTCCATTAAAATTCTCTGTGCCCATCAGAGAATACAGTTTAGAGCATCTCTACTCATGGATCGAGGTGAAATTGGAGAGCAGTGTATATTTTTGTTAAGATTTACTACAGTGTTGTCCATAGTATAATGCCATAAGCTTGTTCTTTGTATATACACAGACCAAGAAAGCCAGAATCTTTTCTCTGTTCTCATAAATGAACGTGAATGATTATATTTTCACAAAAACACCTTACACGAATCACTAGGCTTTTAAAATACTCTTTAACACAATGCCTTGATACCCGTCTATGTGCCGATGCTAGTAAATGTTTTGTTTAGTTTGTGTCTAGGTTGCTGCTCTTTGATGAACACGATGTGCCTGTTCATTATTGTTATTATAGCATTTGTATGTATATTTTTGATTATATAATGATTTAGTTTGAGGTTGATTTTTATGGCATTGATGAGCCTGCTATGTATAACATTTGGAAAAATTTAGGAGGCATATAATTATAAGTTTGAGCATTAATATAGTGTTGTTTATATTTTCTTACATTGTGAATGCCTATAGTCAGAACTGTCATTTGGGTTGAGGGGGGTGTGATTGTCTTTGTAGAAAGCTTAATTTTTGAATGCATATATACTTTTTAATGTCTTTTCATATGAATTATTCTGTCATAGCTTTTATAGTTTCTGTCCTAGGCAGCTTTTTACACTTGACAAGAGGGATGACATCAAAGTTTCTTCATCTCCTGTAAAACTGTGATTCTGGCATGAAACTTTTTTTTTTTTAATATAAAATGGTCAAGCTGCTCACTCATCATGCAGTAGGGTGTCAATAAAAGAGGAAAGAAAATAATAACTTGCTGATATCAGGAGATTCATCTAGTAGTAATAAAGTAGGAACTGATAGGGACTTAGAATTGTGTTGAGTTGAGCAGAATGCCAAAACAAGCTGTATCAAAATAATAGGACTAGACTGTGCAAGTTCGTTTGTGTCTAGCAAATTTCACTGATTGTTTATATATGACTAATTATTTGTCCACAAAGGGAAATTTGTCCTGTTACAGTGTGCTTACAAAACATAAATATCTGTGCAAACACACAGACTATTATTTCACAAGAGGTATGATGTCACGTCATGAAGGTATGATAATTAGATCACAATGACATAATATCACAAGCCAATGAAATGTATTTTATTGATTTATCTTTTGCTGGTCAGTTTATTCTATCATTAATTTTCCATCCAGCCTTCTTACTTTAATCTTCATACTGCAATCTAACAGTGATCATAGTACAGTGATATAAGGGTCAATTATTGAAATGCTGCGAGTTTCCAAAGCAGCTGAGTAAAAAATCCAAGACAAAGAAGGAAAACAAAAGCAAAAGTTTACCAAAAAAAATTTTAAAAAGTCAGTGTTTGAAAGTAGAATTAGTGATCAGGAACAGTTTATGGAGCCCATGTGTGTACACAACAAACAACACGAAACAGGCACAACGACGGACACCACAGTGGAAGGGAAAAACAAAGGCGGCTGATACAATTTCAAAAAGAAATTGCAATATATTACATATATGTCCCCCTAATAAAAATAGCTCCCCAAATAGCCCCGAAAACCCGCGTTCACAAATAAGCAAACTAATAGACAGCCACATCCGGCTTGGGCCCTCCACTGGCCCCCACAAATTTCATCCCCCATGAATGATAAATATAATATATCGATGCCTGCACTGGCCGTCGCATTTAAATGGTAGGCTGTGTCCAGCCCCTAACATTGGCCCTTGTTTGCTATGGGCACTCTCCTGCCCGGCCCAACACCGGCCCTTCGCTTGCTAAAGCACACTCCTGCCGAGTTCAACACTTGCCCTTACTTGCAGTAGGCACACTCCTGCCCCGCCTGAAACTGGCGCTTACTGTTGCTGTTGTCAACCTAACTAGGAGGTCACCATGCTCTGAATTTTACTTATTTAGTCATAAATATGTTAGCTGATACACTTTATAACCTATCTGATGAGCACATAACCTATTTTATTAATCCAGTTCCAATATTTATTTACACTGAAAAGAAAAACAAAATTCTTTTGCGACCACTGTTGCTCTTATTTGGAGCTGTCGGTTAGCATGTGGATCATGAATATCCATTTCTCAGCTGAACAGACAATTAATATAGAAGTTAGGAGGAGGGTATCCGTTATCAATCACATCATATAGTGGCCAGATGCACATTCTTGTATCATGCCTGTATATTGCATATCAAATCACACAAAAACATCATCATACTATTGCAAGTAATTTTGCATAATGTCACTCTTGAAACTTAGCTGCCACGTATTATAACTGTGTACTCATGTCTAATCTCTGCACTTTGGAAGGCGGTGAGTTTAAGTAATATGACCTTCTGAAATGCTTTCTTGGCAACAGAGGGTGAGATACAGAATGATGTACCCAAATCAGCCAACCAGGAAACAGTCAAAATAAATGAAAATAATTGCCATTTCCTCAAAGTGAGGTTTGATGGCATTAATGAATAAATAATGCTTAAAGTTACTGGATAGTGGCTGCAAAGTAAAGAAAAGATGGGCAGTGTTGGCCTATGTTAGCCATATGGAGGCCTTGGCTGGCCCAGTTTAGCTTAGTGGCAAGCCTTTTAGTTTTTTCTGAGAGGATCAGACGAGTCATATTTTGACTTGATAACCCTGATAGTCCCATTCCTATCTCCAAAATATGGCCACAGACATGCTGACCCAAAAAGAAAAGACAAAAATGCTGCTGTGCATTTACGAGCAGCAAGAATTTTACTCATTCATACAGCTCATGTTTTTATCTTTCAAGGTCATTGTTATCCACGTGTGATTCATTGCACAAAGGAACTTGAAGATTCTGTGACATGTCATTTAACTGATAATCATAATTTCGTACTTAAGCGTGGGTTCATTCGTTCCTTGGTTTTAGTTTTTGTCTGCAAGAATGTTAACTCTATTTCTTAACTGGGGCATTCCCATTAGGAGAGCCCTTTGGTACCCAGATACCGCCCTTAAGCCCCCGCATTTATGCACTGAGTGGTGAGAATGAAATTAGATCTTAAAAGTGCAAGTGTGCTGCTATGCTATTGTGAAGGCTCTTGAAGCCTGTTGCTCTGTCTATCTCTAACCTGAGACTAGGTTTTTACTATTACCTGGCTAGCTCAGTTGTGAGGAATGGAAACTCACATATCTCAGATTTTTGTGCAGAATCAGTCACAATGGCCTTATCTCAAGAGGACATCACACAATCACATCACATTATTCACATGTCTCGTCATTTCATTGTGTGGGTGAGAGGTAAAACCCCGTGAAGTCGAGCAGTTAGCTGCGTATCATGCAGTTACCAAGTCTTGTTGAGCTTAAGAAAAAAAAAAAAGAGATCCTGTTCAAGACTTTGTTTTTTGAATTGCTGCTTTTGTATTGGTTAGATTTGTAATTCTCAGCTTGACTCTGAGGAACACTTTTGAATAGTTTATGTATTTGTATTTTGCTGTTTTCATTAAAAGATTGTTCCAATTAGAAGTCTTTTATAGGTTAATAAGTCATTTAACAGAAACTAATCTCTGATTTATTTACTTACTAGAGTATCTATTTCACTATCAAGTATCATCCACATTCTCACTAGAGCAGGATAATTAATCAAAATGAAATTTAGAAGCCATCATTACTTTGAGAATTAACCCATTTGCTACATTATAATTTTCAAATGTTACCAAAGTACCATTGTTTCAGTAGCCTGTAAGTAGGAGTAATCAGGCCCATTAAATAGGACATAAAGGAATGCCTTGTAGATACATGAGAACAATACTTTTGGGATGTTCCAGTGCATCTTACAAAGGATAATGATGTATATGTATGTTATACATAGTAAAGAGGTTAACCCATTTCCTCGGCTCTGTAAGAGAAAAACCCAATGGTCAGATATAATTTTTGGGTAAAACATAAGTTTGATTGTGCATTTAGTGATAATATACACAAGATTTCTACCTCTGAAATAGCATGTAGGCCCTACGATTACCTCCACTCACTTGCAACTACTTGACAGCATAGTAAAGAAAAGTGGCCATAAAAAATGTTTGTGATCATCCGGTGGTTTTGGTAGGGAAAATGCAGGTATTAGTTAAACTTGAGGTTGGAATTAAATGAATTGCAATAAAGTAAATTTAAATATGTTATAATATTTTGGTATTAACAGTCTGAATGGTGGCACAGTAGGTGTAATGGGAGGAAGTTGGATTTTTCTTTCTATATCTGGATAACAAGTAGAATAAAAGTGTAGTACAGTAGAACTCTGTTAACATGAATTTGAAAGGATCAGTCAGTTCGCCATTAAACGAGTTATGTGTTATGTTTACAATACTATATAAGAGGAAATGTCAGTGAGCTTTTTATCTTTAAATGACAGCTTCAACAGCCTAGACTGGTGAAAGCGTTGCATGTTGTCGGGAATTGCCATGTCATCACCTTTGACTGAAGCAAAATTCACCATGCGCCTTGCCTAATCTCCACATGCCAGACCACCAGTGGCAGCAGTGCATTTTCTCCTTTCACCATCACTGTTTTCTCACTTGGCAGCACATCACTGATTGTGTTTTGAAAGGTTTCCTTAAACTGGATATTTGGTAAATTGTGAAATTTAACTACGAATAAAGAGGGCCTTTGGATGTGGATTTTTTTTTCTGTTGATTAATTGAGATTTCAGTTAAAGTTAAAGTACTGTTGTATTAAGTGAGCTCCACTCACTGTGATGTCCTATGATTATTATTACAGTCGACTCCGCTTAATTGCCCTTCCTCGGGATCACAGTAAAAGTGGGCAATTAAGCGGAGAACCGATTAAGCGGAGACGGTAATTTCAGCCATACTTTTGGTAATGGGGTTAAATTTCTTTGGTGTCGTGCATTTACGCCATCTTGTCACCAGACTCAGGACAGACTCGAGTTTGATGGTGTTTAGGCGCCCAAAATGTTTGATCTCCGCGGTCTCTCTCAGTGGCCACCTAGCAGTAGCCCAGCAGACAATAAGGAGTAGGATAGCACGGTCAGGATCGACCCTTCATCCACATGACACGTTCTCTGATCTAGCCGAAATCCACCAGACAGGTGCAGTCAAGGCGTGGGGGGAGGAGACTATATGGCTTTCGGCGCATTAGCATTATCGGACGGGCAAAGGCAGTGATGTGTAGCGTGGGATGAAGTGAGAGAACGGAATGGGGAAGTGGGGAGGAATGGCTCATTACATCTGTTTCGGCATGGCAGCTGTCACTCAGTCAACCGGTCTGCCATCCGTCGCACAGTTAAACCGTCTGTGTATATTTGTTTGTTAACTGTAATCCTTCAACCGCTGATCTTTGAATTCATGGGCGCTGAAGAGTGGTCAATTATCAGGAGTGAGAGGCGATTATCCTGTGACTTTTATATAGAAAAAAATTTGGTTTCCTGGGAAACAAGGCGATTAAGTGGAAAAGGCGATTAAGCAGAGGGAAACAAGGCGATTAAGTGGAAAAGGCGATTAAGCAGAGGGTGATTAAGCAGAGTCGACTGTACATAATAATGATAGTCTCCCCTTTCTTTTTTTCTTCTTTTTTCATTTGTAGGAACAGGAGAGGAAGAAAAAGTGAGGTCATTTTGCAAGTTGAATACACACACACTCACCTTCATAGGAATACTCACACTTATTCTTAGTTCAGTGGAACCCTTATGAAGCACCCATCCATTGATGGAGCTCAAGAGGATGTGTTAGAAAAGCCTATGTTTTATGAAATATTTTACATAAAGGGACAAAACACTCAAGATTTTTTAAATGTGAATTCTGTGTGCCACGATAGGGTTGGTTTGTGTAGGGAGTATCGCACTGTTATGTTGACAAGTTTCCTGTATATTGGCGGTGTATTGGTCATTGAAAAACCCTTCACCCCATTTTTTTTTCAAAAGTATATGAGTGGTGGTAGCTCTCTGTGGGTGAATCATCTCAGTATTTTTGATATCATTATTCATCATGTAAAGATCAAGTGAAGTGTTTGTAAAAAGATTTGTCACAAAATGTAAAATTATTAAGCACGTGTACTGTTGTCTACAGATCATTTTCATATTTTCATAGACAGTGTGAACAGAGCTGTCCACATAATTTCTGTAACCACAAAGAAATTTCACTTAACACAAAGTCTGCTCTATGATACTTCAGCATAGTACAGTTAATATGATGACTAATAATGAATATAATTCATTCTTGAAGAGTGAATCATAACTTGGCCCAAACTGCAAAGTTAAATGTTGAATTGTATGGAGTATATTTCCTGAAGAGTGAATCATAATTTTGCCCAAACTGCAAAGTTAAATGTTGAATTGTATAGAGTATTACTGTATATTACTTCTGTAAGCATTGGTGCTTTATCTGCTGAAATGTTGCACCACATGTCCCTTGTGTATTTACAGATTTGTGTTCCTTTTTGTTGCCTTTATTCAATTTTTGCCCGCCAATTTGTTGCCTATACTGCTTTTACTTTTATATTTTCTACACTTTTACTTGTTAAAAATTGTCAGCCATGTGAAAGTCATATGACCTACTGCATCTCTCCATTCCCAAGGAGATGAAAAACACTTCCCAGCCCTCACCTTTCTTGTCAGTATTAGTAACTCATCAGGGAAACTCTCTGCAGAACACTGAGAAGTTGGAATATTCACATTTTATTAATTACTGACATCAACATTCAAAACTTGCCCGTCAGAGATTTTAAAACAAGAAGGGGAAAGATTCACATTGTTGATCACAATGTTCAGCTCCGACTGGCATGTGGAGTGGAGTGTTGTGTTTTTCACGGACAGGTTGCCCTTACAGCCATGAATACATGTAAACAAATTTATTCAGAAAATGGGTAATGTGAAATAACATTTCAAAAAAGATTTCAAGTTCTGACATTTTCTTACATATTCTGTTACGCTTGTTATGAAATCTAAACTTGCTTTAGTCTGAAAAGCACACCTAGTGTGAAGCATTTCTAAATTCCCAAATTTGTTTTTTTTTAACCTTATTACCTCATATTTGCAATGAATCAGTCCCCAGAAGGCCTCCTGATTGAAGAAGAGACACTATCCTTTTCCAGAGGTTGTAATACACATAACGTGGTGTGCAATATATATCAGCTTGAGCGTAATGGATTTCTATGCTAAACCACCCTTCAGAGTGCTAAACTTTGCAATTTTCTCTGTAAAGGGTGATGATGTTAGGACAATTACATTTGCGATAGTACCAGTTTGAGACCATTATTTCACCTGTCTCTTAGATATCTTTATGCGTGATCCTATAGGGGCTTTCTGAGACTTTCTGTCCGGACATAAAATTGCTTCATTTACATCAGATTGTGGTACAAGTTCTTCATAGTTGTGCATCATGACAGAAAATTTTAAAAATAAAAAAGGATCATGCATAAAGATATCTATGATTAAAGCGTGAAATCTGGTTTCAAACAGTTAGTGTGATAATATGTGATAGTCTTCCTAAGATCATCATCCTTGAGGAAGAAGAATGCAATATTCAGGCCTGTGATGTGCAGTTTTGCATAGAAATCCATGACATTAATGGGGATAAGTTGCACATTATGTTATGTTCATCACAGTCTCTGCAAAAGGGAATTGCTTCCTCTGAAACAACTCATAGCTAGACAAAGATGTTGTATTTGTTGTTGACTAACTGCATCATGACCCTTTGCAACTCCTGATTATGATCATCGACAAGACTGAGACAGATGGCCTTTCTATTTTCCTATGTAAATCAATGTAATGGATAATCTAATATAACGCTTAATATGATATGATTTAGCAAATCTCTTGAATTTCACATCGGGCACATTCATATTGCATCAGTTCTTTTGTCCTACTGACAGATTTGAAAGGGTCTGAAGAAAGGACGTCAAGCTTCAAAAGTCAAAAATTACCTGTTAAGGTTTTGCGGTTTATTTTTTAACGCAAAGAAAGAGACTGTGAATTCAGTGCAGGAGCCTTAGCAGCGCCGGAAGTCATAAGGAAGATTTTGTGAGTGAGCGAATGGACGGAATTAAAGATTATAGTTTGTGCGAGAAACTTTGCATCAAGTTTTGTTAACTAGCTAGGACAGTAGGAATGAAAATACTTACATTTTAATAGTTTATCCCATCAGTAATATTTTTACAATGCTGTACATTCTTTATTATGCATTCACATACAAATAATTCACATCAGGCATATCATTCATATTTAAGATTCTTAATGATACTTTCCTACAATTAACCAAGCTTTCAATTTTTCAGATTAAAATGATGTGAAGGATTAAATATATGTAATTTGGAATAAAATTGTCAAAGTAATAAATGGATATTTCAAATTAGATCATTTTTATGGCACATAATATATTAAGCGATGCATACCGTCATACATTAATTGCAGAAGTAAGTTCAAGTTACGCAACATTTTCTGTCTGATTTGAAACTTCAACTCGTGGAATGAATAGGGTCACGCCTATGGATGAGAGATTTGTGTCATTTTGATAACACTTCTGTCTCTTCATGTTGTTAATAGTGGTGATGGTGGTTTAGGTCACAATTAATTTGTGACATAATTATAACTGCCAACTGTGTGATTTTCAGCGAAAGATAATTTCATCCACAATGTTTTCCTATCTTCATATAACTTTTTGCATCTTGCTGTATTTGTGATTGGATTTAAGAGAGCGTGGGTGAATGCATGTGTGAGAGTTCATGATGTCATATAGTACATGAAATGTATTTGCTTGGTACTTTTATCTTTGTCAGCAAACCATTCAGTACTCAGTGAATGTGTTTAATTCTTCATATTATTATTAAGATATTCTTAATTTTGAATCTATGCTATGTTCTGTCAATTTCATCTGTTATATGACTGTACAGCCATATTCATTTTACCTTACAATGAAGTAGGAATAATTTTATTCAAAGGCGTTATCATTGTCATCAAAGAAGCATGTCTTAAAATATTTGACATATTTCAGTAATTTTCCAGCATGAATTTGGGGGAGTATT
Organism: Ellobium chinense; assembly: GCA_033807755.1. Classification (NCBI taxonomy): domain Eukaryota; kingdom Metazoa; phylum Mollusca; class Gastropoda; order Ellobiida; family Ellobiidae; genus Ellobium; species Ellobium chinense. Next base: position 148,081 of record JAWQUT010000544.1, on the reverse strand, counting down.
TCCAAATGCGTTTCACATGTTAACCATATTAAAACAACAAGAAGATTTTATTAGCTGTGGCAGTTTTACACCCTTGTCTAAGAATTCTTATAACCAAAATAAAAATGCCAACAATCAAACCTAATTGCCAAAAAGTCAAAGCTCTTCAGAAATTTAAATAGCTTTTAGTCCTTTTGTAGAATTTTTAATAATATATAATAAAACTTAACTTTAGGTAACACAAATGATAAAAATATCACATCGCATTTATTGTATAAAATAAATAATATTGATAGTTGTCTTGTTTTACTTAGCCTGTACTGCTCCTGACTAAATCTAAAGGATAATTTCAAAGATCAGTCTTCTCAATCAGATATAATGGTGCATTGTTTAGAAAACATGACATTCTGCACTGAAGAACTTCTTAGTGTCGTGCATTGCCAGGAGTTATGTGTGCTTGGGAATGGTAATTTACAACGGAGATCATGTTATTTGTATACCAAGTTTGCATGAATGTGGTAAGGAGCTCAAATTAATGGTAAAAAGTGTGCCATCTTTTCAGTCATCTATCCAGATCTAAAGAATTACACGTATTTCGAAGGCCAGGCTTCTGAATCAGTTGGATTTGTGATAAAGAAGCTTTGATTTGAAAATAAATCAGATCATGCTTGGCTGGGAGAAGTGTATTTGTTTGGAGCTGGTAATTTAACATGAGGACAGCACACAGTTTGTATATACAGCTGTATGTACATGCCAAATTTCATAGAATGTGAGGTTCTTCAATTTTAGATGAACTATTTGGATATGTGTGCTTGTACATAATTATATGAGTATGATTTACTTCATTTCTTATATACTTGCTTTCATATATATATGTATATATGAAGGGCTCTAAGGCAAAACGCAGTATACACCTTCGGGGGTTATGACAAAACAGTCCAGATACAAAACATATTTTTTTGTGAAGGGTGAAATTTAATTCTGAAATAATGTAGACCAAATGTCGTTCTATTGAGTGGAAATATGCATGTATACTACATACTCCTACCGCTACATGAAGCTTGCAGAATACACAAAAAATTCAAATTGGTGGATAACGGGTTTTGTCATGCAACCCTTCATATAGATATTATGATATATACACACACACACTAGAGAAAAAAAAACTGCATTCAACAGCCAACATGCTTTCTGTATATAAAACTATCAAACTGCTTACTTACACTCTTTATAAACAGACTTTATTGTTTCACCTTATTCATTTTGTGTGCATTTTGTTGTTGCTGTTGTTCGGGGGGGNGGGGGAGACTTTTTTTTTGCTAATAAATCCTTGAAGAATAATTTATTATATGTGAAAATGTCTAATCATTTCTTGATGTGCATTAGTTATGTCTCACTTACTGATTATTATACAGTGTGACACAGAAAAAAACCATGCTATAGAATTAACCGGAACTTTATAAAAATTAAATTAGACGCTTTGAAAATGCACATTTAGAATATATAGCCATAGGTCTGGCTATGTAGGAAAAATTATAAACTTGTCAATAGGAACAAACGAGTTACAGTCAATTAAAAAACATGACCAAATTTGGGCTGCATCCAAAAATGTGCACAGATAATTTTACGCATACAAAGTTAACATTGTAATGTAAATTGCACTTATCAAGTTTTAAAAAAAAAAACGTTTTATAGAGAGGAAACTAAAATAACTTGAAGAGCATTATTTCTAAAGATGGATCCTTAAACAAAGAAATGAATAAAGAAAATGCTCAATCAGTGAATGTACCGTCCTCCTCTTCCAATGCAAAGCGGCACTCTCCTTTTAAGGTTCTTTACAATACGTTGGCATGTTGCAGCAGCAATGATGAAATCAATGTTTTCTCTCAAACAGCTGAGATTTTAAACAGTGCCTTCTCTCTGAACTTCTTTAGCCATGAACAGATTCTGCCCTTCTTCAGACCTATCCGGTAATGACATTCAAATCTGTCGTTAAATTCAACCATTGTTTGTTTTATTGACTTTGATTCTCTGACAACAAAAACGTTCTGTTGATTTATCCAAGACATCTTTGAATTAAAAATCGATTAAAGCCTTCGTAATGAAACCTCCGATTTCAATATCAGGTTAAACAAGACGATGGTCTACCTAAATTATGGAATACCAAACATTTTAAAAAACGTGGACGCTGTGAATGAAAAGTGCGGAATTCGATTTTGATTTACTGTTGTGATTTTTCAGATAAAATCATGTGACATTAGGTATATTAATAAAACGTGGTGACTTTATAGATCCATGGCTCAGTTACTGTATCATTGTCAGCCAGTGTAATCTGAAGAACTTAGCTTTAAAGTTAAGAGAATTATGAAGGATAATGGTGAGTATCGTTTTTTTCTGTGTCACCCTGTATTAGTGCTGATCTTGTGGCGCCACACTCTTTATTCGCATCAAAGCGCGCCATTTGATCGTTACTGGTCAAGCTTGTGGGGGTATGTTAGTTGAAGTTTTGTGTTATCCAGGATGTTCTTTATAAGAAACAACACAGCTGAGATTGTAAGATGGGAGTGTGTTAAGCAGGGGATTTTGTTAATCAATACAGTCCACAATATACAGGGAGAGAGAGAGAGAGAGCTCAAAATGACGCTTAACCAGTGAGAGCTCAGAATGACGCTTAACCAGAGAGAGAGTTCAATATGACGCTAAATCAGAGAGAGCTCAATATGACGCTTAACCAGAGAGCTCAATATGACGCTTTACCAGAGAGAGCTCAATATGACGCTTAACCAGAGAGAGCTCAATATGACGCTTAATCTTAACCAGAGAGAGTTCAATATGACGCTTAACCAGAGAGCTCAATATGACGCTTAATCTTAACCAGAGAGAGCTCAATATGACGCTTTACCAGAGAGCTCAGAATGACGCTTAACCAGAGAGAGCTCAGAATGACGCTTAACCAGAGAGCTCAATATGACGCTTAATCTTAACCAGAGAGAGTTCAATATGACGCTTAACCAGAGAGAGCTCAGAATGACGCTTAACCAGAGAGAGCTGAATATGACGCTTAACCAGAGAGAGCTCAATATGACGCTTAATCTTAACCAGAGAGAGTTCAATATGACGCTTAACCAGAGAGCTCAATATGACGCTTAATCTTAACCAGAGAGAGCTCAATATGACGCTTTACCAGAGAGCTCAGAATGACGCTTAACCAGAGAGAGCTCAGAATGACGCTTAACCAGAGAGCTCAATATGACGCTTAATCTTAACCAGAGAGAGTTCAATATGACGCTTAACCAGAGAGAGCTCAGAATGACGCTTAACCAGAGAGAGCTCAATATGACGCTTAACCAGAGAGAGCTCAGAATGACGCTTAACCAGAGAGAGCTCAGAATGACGCTTAACCAAAGAGAGCTCAAAATGACTCTTAACAATACAGGACCTTTGGTGCCCCCCAAAACAACAAAAAACAAAACAAAAAAAATTGAGAAAAAAAACTGAGAATTATTGAACTGTAAACTATTTTCAATGCAAACTACAAATTACATGTACAGCTTAAAAATGACTGCTTTTACTGAATTAAGTCCCCACCTCTTTCGCGCCCCCCCC
>JAWQUT010000544.1:126454-136609 GCA_033807755.1 Ellobium chinense | reverse complement strand
CAGTTTTAAAGCTCGGTGGGGATATTTTATTTATTTTTCCGGCAAACTATAGACTACTTCCGAAACCGCCGCTGACCTAGTTTGTGCAAATCTCTATCACGTCACAGACCAGAAATACGAGATCCATTTATATTAATTTTTGTTGGGTCCTGACTGCGAGGTACGGAAGAGAGGGAGGTGCGGAGATGAGTGGGTGGGGAGGGGGAGGGGGAGTTTACTATCGGAAACAGGATATAAATTCAGGCACGCGATTACTGACTCGTGCAGACGTGCTGTGGTTTTCCGATAAATAAAGGATATAGATCGGATGTAGATGTCGACTTTTCGTGGTATGTGTCTCTGATTCATTTTGTTAAGACTCCAGTTATTCTTGATCCAGTCTACACAGCAACAGAAGCTCAGAGAGTAGTTCAGTAGGAGCAAAGTCTTCTTAACCCTGTAGGACCCAATGTTCCATATTTGGCACATGAGTTTGGAAACGTATTTAATTATGATAAGTGATAGAACCAGCATACTCGTATAATATGGCCTCTGTGACCACAAAATTAAGATCTGTTCTTAGACTTTACATTTTATTTCTAATATTGCATTCAACAAAACGATGTGCACTGTTTACTCAGAACATAGAAAAATACATTTTCTAACAGTAAATTCACTCTGGGACTTAAAGGATTAAAATCGTTTTTAGGTTCAACATATATTGATTAAATTGCTTTTCTTTTTCTTTTTGAACATAGTGGCTTAAAGGTACACATACCAAAATAATAATAACCTTTACGCCCCTATGTCCAAAAACAAACAAACAAACAAATAAAGAAATAAACTAATTAATAATAAATAAATAAACCGCGAAACAGAAAATAGAAACTAGATTATTACAAAATTCTCATAACACATCCATTCTTTCGATCGTTAACCCTATTTAAGACTGCATCATCCATGGATAATAACTTTAAGTTATTCTGGAATTAGACCACTTACGTAGGTATAAAAGTAGAGGGAGCTAACCAGCTAAGTGGTCACCTTAAACGGAGGACTTACTAAATAAGTTTTAATATAATTTGACGAAATCTAATATCGGCAGCGTGATAAAACTTTTGCGTTTCTCCTGTTTTGTTTTTTTCTTTTTTTAGAACAGGACATGCAGCACATAGATATGTTCTGTTCAATAGAACCGCGAGATTTCCATTTTCATGGGATCGGCTCAGTGATCCGTGGGTATTTTAATTTAAACAACAACATCAGCAGTAGCTCAGCAGTAGTAGTAGCAGCAGCAGCAGCAGCAGCAGCAATAACAACAACAACAGCAGCAGTAACAACAACAACATCAATAACAACAAAAACAAACAACAGAAAATGAGCAAAGGACTGGATCTTTGTAACGAGCAAGAGAAAATTCAAGCGATATTTTAGTTCATTTAGAGTCAAGTTAATTTGCTGTTTTTCGAAAAGGCTAAGACAAAAACAAACAAAAATAAAACAAACGAGTAAACTAGGCGAGCCAAAGCTTCCACTTGGCTAAAATTGTAAAACAGGCCAGCATAGTCCGCGTCCTATTTATTGCGCTGCACTGTTTTGTAGTCATAACGTTGTTTACCAAAGACTTGATGTATTGCTTAGATATTCACACTTTCGTGCTGCACTCTCCGGCCACGGCAAGCACGAGATTGTATTGCCTGGCTGATTCAGAACTGAATTTCCTGTTCCTTTGTGACGTTGAAGCCATAGTCCATAGTCAGCATCTCGAACGGACGGACCAGGATGTAAATCGGACATTAATCCCACGACGATCTCATTTACTTCTGAAAACGTTATTTCCGGTAGACTACTCAGACCACCAACACAGCAATTTTATTAAAAAGAAAAAAGTGGATGAACCTCTTCAGCTGCGAGTAGGGCCTGATAAAGTCCAAGATTATATTGTTTCGTAAGAATTTCCCCCCACTTCAACGTGCCACTGTGACATGTCGCACTTGGCCGACTTTTGAAAGTGAAAATAATCATCCACTCGTCACTTCTGTCAATGTTAGAAGAAATGGGTGCTGGTTCCAGTAATTCAAACCAACCCTTTAAATTCTTCTCCTAAACCAACGCATTTGTAGAGCTAGACTGAAACTACTGCGAGACGAGTCTTCTATAGTGGGTTTACTCAGGACTGCCCCTTGTTCGACAGTGATAATTTTGCAACTGGGCAGCCTAAGGTAAACTGACTTAAGTAGATCTGCAGTAGTCGTTTCATTTTCATCTACCCACGTTTGAAAAGTGATTGCGGCCTAACTCTCTTTTCAATCTTTTTGCTTTTTGGCATACGACCTTAGACTATGATCGACCTTCCAAACCCTTGATATCATAAGTGTACATTTTCGGGAAGACTGAATCAGCTGCAGTTTTTTAGTACTGTGACAAAAGTAGGGCAAAGAATCGCGCACGAATAGATTATTATATACTGTTATGATGTAACAAAACTAAGATTTACTGTCTTACTTAAGGTAAGACAGTATCTTACCTATCTATCTTATCTATCCCCTATCTTGGGGATAGGCAGCTAATAACAAGGATTGTATCGTGAAAGGAAAGGAGTTTATCATTTAAAACAGTTGGAGACATGCTTCTTAATTTTATGTGCGAAAATAGACATTGTCAATAATACACATGGCTACACACGGTCGCTGTTCACGCTTTGCTGACAACGGGTTAAAAGACAAAAGATATTCCGGTCAACTAGGCGAATCAAATTAATATTGTAAACTACTATTTCGCCGTAATATTCTTTTTCGCTGCAATGCTGTTTTGTTTTTTTTTTTGTCTTATATTATTATTAGATATATGAAATATTTCAAATGGCTTGATTCTAGAATTTAAAAAAAAAAAAGGATTTTCTTTGGCCGGTGTCATCTGAAAGTCATATTCAAATTTCCAGGCGAATCTGTGCGGTAGTTGGGAAATTATCGCTGTCGAAAGAAGGGCAGACCTAAATAAACACACTCTAGCGCGCATTTTGAGTTGCTTTTCCGAGAAAGTTTCTCGGAATCATTTCTCTGTACTTTTAATATCCTGTAGCTAAAGGAGACGAAGTGCATATAAACATACTGACCCCAGTGCTTGGCCCTGTCTGGAACCGGACGCCTTTGGAGATTCAAGCAGTGGCGGAAGTGAGCAGTCAGTCCGTGAGAGAAGATGCATTGGTCATTGATGAAGTTTCTGTTGTTTGTTGTGCCTTCCCTTGTAATCTTGACTCGGTCGCAAGATGCAGGTTAGTACCGTTCACTCAATAATTTATTTTTTTCTTATCTTGCTCTTTATTCATTCCTAGCCCATTTATGCGTTCTTTCATTCCTCAGTTTACGCCTGCTTCCCATCCATTCGTTCATTCATTCACTGCTTCATGTAGACACATTTTGTAACAAACTATGAAGTTTTTACGTTCAGTTTTAAAAAATTGTATCTATGGTTGCTTGATAATGTATTCGTGATATACTTATCTCACTATGTAGATGTAGTCTATTTACCTCTCACGAAATTTTTTCAATTTCAATTTCAATGTTATTGAATCGAAACCAGATTACATATTAACATTTGTGTGGTCAAACATTGATAACGCATGGCAATATATAAACAAAATAATATAACTGCATAATTATATATTCATAAACAAACAACATAAGTGCCTATAATTATACCCATAGACAAAACAACATAACTGCATAGAAAAGGCAGCCATATACCGCCGGCTATTATCCTGCTCTTCGAGTTCACAGACTGCTTTCTCTAAGCATCAGCCAAGAATTTGCGCAAGAATCAAACTCTTTTTTACTACAGAATTTTACAGCTTCCCTTAGGGTTAAATTAAATGCTGTTTAACTTTTTCTATTAGGTGCGCACCTATCGTCTCTCTACACACACACACACACACACACACACACACACACACAAAAGGTACTCACCTATCGTCTCTCTGTGTTGCCAAAGATTCGACTTACAATGCTGCACCCAGTGAACAATTTTATTTTCAAATTTATCCACTGTAATAAGAATGTTTAAACCCGGTTAACACTTCCATTAACAAAAATTTGTTGTCCTACATACATAACCAAGCCTTTGAAGTGAAGAGACCTTAAAGTAAGACTTCACTGGTCAGGTTAAAAATAATTTTACAAAAATCAGGTTAACATGTACAGTAGTCTCTGTTGGTGTCTACAATAAAACCGTTACGTGACCCATATATTATTATAATCTTATCAGACCAAAGCAGGGCAGTCACTCAGATGTTTTAAATGTCACTAAACTATAAAATACAATGTCATTAGATTTCACTAGCCACTCTTTTAAGAACGTTCTGAAACCATGTCTGATTCTTTACTGATTTTATTTAATGCATATGAGAATTATGAGGGAAGAAGATAAATGACTACAAGTAGAAACATAAAACTTCTTCAGATGTAGTAGAAGCTTCTCAAAGAAACTGTCCGAGTGAAGGCCCTTTCACTCAAAATGACGCCAATTCATACTCAAAATGACGTCAATTCATACTCAAAATGACGCCAGAGACGACCTATCAAACGTAACCCTAGTCAGACTAAGCTATCATCATCTCATTCAAGTAGACACGGATGTAGGGTTTTGTGGGGTGCCTTGCTAACATGAAGAGGAATATTCCAGTACCCAGTGAGCCCATATCGAACCTTTTCTAGAGAAAGGGAAATACTGTTAGAGTAACTGCTCTCCACAATGTATAATTATTGTTTAATCAGGTGACTTGGCGAAAACTGTCCAAATAAGACACTTAAACTTTGAGACTCTTTCTGCGCATTCCGTTCTTCGGCTGCGTCGTAAGGGTCAGAACAGGTCACAATGGAGTGCTCTTTGCAAACTGATTCATACAGAGAGATTAAAAAAAAATACCTAAATAATAAATCACCAGCTGCCCTTGCAGTGGATAGGGCCACACCCAGGAAATGGGCAATCCTAAACGAGTATCATGTATCATTCACTAACCTGTACCAGACTCCGTACGTGGGTGCATATCTTGTCTTCATGATAAATATTATCTAGAAGAGACAACATCACAAATTTAAAAAAAAAAAGATAATACAAAATATGTCAAAAGGTATGAATGACGGGCCCAATAAAATTTCAGTTATTTCAAGATGAGTTTTCCAAACCTCTGCACATTTTTTATGCAGATAACGAGTTTAACCTGGGAAGTATTACGGTGTGTACTTGTGTACCACTCAGAGAAAAAAAATCTTTCATGGACTCTAGCAAAAGATTTGCACAAATTTTGAAGCTAAGTGAAACAAAAGCAGAAAATAGACCTACTTGTGGTGTCAAGTAGTTATCCCTATATTATTTCCCCAGATGTCAGAACGTTCAAAACGGGCTACGTTATTTACCGAAAACTCTTTATTGCTGCCCTGTCCCGTCTAAAAACATTAGACGGGTCTACAGGTGTTGGTCATTCCGATCCAATAGCATGCAGGACCAATTACCCTTTCATCACGAGCGAAACTGAGACTGTTACACTGCAAGTGTCTCCTTGCGGAATGTTCCTTCGTTGTGTGTGTCTGTTAACACATACTTTTCTATTGGGTCGTTCCACTGACCATGTCTCTTAAGTTACAATAAATTTGCGATGGTGCGGATGCTGATATCCGATATGTTTCGAAAATGTCCATTTTGAGCTCTTTGATAATTATACTTGGGTGGTTCCATTCCCCATGTCCCGTAAGTTAAAATAAATCTGGATTGGGGAGGACGTCCATTTTGAGATTTTTTTTAAAAAGCTTAGCCAATTCTTCTCATGAAAATTGTATTTGAACCGTATTTGAGATGTTTCATCATCCTCAACATTGTTTTTTTTTTTAACTCATGTGTCTCAGTGAAATCCTTGCTTGCATTGGTCCATTAGCTGCTATAATGTGAAGCTCGCAACAATTGCTGAAGATGTTTTGTCAGTAGAAACATCACAGTAAAAACGTATCAAATTTTAAGACAAAAACAAAAGGATGTATTCTTATCCCCTACAATGCTCAATAATTTTGGTGACATATGTTCAAAGTGGTCCTGATTTACGGTGGCATCGATGACGTGGTTTTCAATGGCCCTATCACATAAAACAAGAAAATACAGATGGTAAATATTATACTGCAAGCAATGGGAACAAAGTCGTATACGTGTTTAGGTGACATATCAACATAATATTCGATTAAGTACGTGTCACATCAAATGATACTTCAGGTAATCGATATATTGTGATAATAAAGAGAGAAAAGTTGAGTTGAGTAATAAGCGCGCAGAAGCCTAGGTAATAGTCATAACAGAGAAAAAAGTTGAGGAGAGAGGTCCCCGCATTTTATGCAGGAATGTTCTGAGGTGAGGATACTTGTAAAACGCTTTTCCAGCTTCATGTTTAAACAGTAAAACTTGAAATGCCAATTTACCAGCCACTAAAAACCTGTTTTGTATTTCTCAGTTGATTAGAGTGAAGCTGTGCATGTAATATACTTACAGCACCCCCAGTGGCCTAACATATCGGACATCTACAGTATATATCTTTTGCAGTTTCTGAGATAATCTTTCTTTTAAGGTCGAAAAAAACAACAACAAAAAACTCGAAAATATGCGTGTCTGCTGCCGCCATTTTCAAAAATCAATATTAAAAAATCCATCTATCCAAATTCCAATATGTGTGGATATTAGAATTTTATTTAAAAGGCATGAACGCAGATTTTCAGAATGTTTCCGCAAAATTTGGCGGACTAGGTCGGCTCTGAAAACACCCACTTTTCGTTCTATAAATATGCAAGACGGTGGTATCCATAGCAACCATGTGTAAATCTTGATATCACCCAACACGTTTCTTCTAATTCAAGCCGAAGAAGAAAAACACGTTTAACACTAATAGCGCTAGCTGACCACTCTGGGTGTGTGACCTAGTTTTACCAATGTTATACCGGATCAGCGCATACTGCCTGACAGTTAGTTAGAACTCGTTGCCAGGATACACGACTGAATAAATACGATCGCCCCAGGTAGAGTTTAACAACAAATTTAACAAGTTTAACAGGTTGGTTGAGCGATGCGTACACTATTGCCGCACTGAATCGTAGCGAGCGCACGGTAGTGCACTATCACTGCATCACAAGGGTTAAAAAAAAAAAAAAGGGCTATCTTCAAGCGTTTAGAAAATCCCCTCCCTCCCCATTCCTCACCCGCCTTTAAAACTCAGTGCTTCAACTTTTTCGTTTCGTAGCTCAGGTTTCACCATAACTGACACATTTTCCGTGGAATGATCTTAAAGATTTGACAGAGAGACACCAAAATTTGCTATAGCATAAAAGAGCTAGGAAGTGTTGTCTTCGTCATGTATTCAATATTCCTGTTTCCTGTCTATAAGTCCTCGAACGGAACAACACAGGCCCTACGTCCTTTAAGCATGCATTTCATTCAGATTTTTCTCATTCCTCACGTCTGTAAAACGAATACCTGGCAGTGAGAGATCTGTTGTCTCATGAAAAAAAGGCACAAGTGCACCATGATTTATAATACATATTATTGTGCTGCCTTTTTTGCCATAAGATGGCAGGGATACTGTTTACATACTAATCTGGCCGCGATATCTTATGCTCCCTAAGGATTTCAGACAATATTCTAATATCCTCCGACAAAAAGACTTATCTTTACTGAAAACATTTTTGAGAAAAACTGCGTGGTCGTGTTTGAATATAGTCTAGCTCTTTCTTTCAACTACATTCTCACACAATTACTGTCACTATATCAGTAGCGTTTACAGTATTGCAAGAAATAGTTTGTTTAGAGATGAGAATTCAGATGTAAATCTAGAATTCGCTAAAAAAGTAAAAAGCTGTTTTGACGGGAAAACGAACAAAAGTCCTTTTGTTAGATTATATTGATGTTATCTTGTGATCTGAACTGCTGAGGTAATAGTGATGTGAAATTGCATGTGGGAATTCCCTGGCTTGGATAAGACACATGTTAATCTCATTCTTCTTCTTCTCCATCCTCTTCTTCTTCATCTTCTACTTCTCCTTCTTCTCCTCCTCCTCCTTTCTTCTTCTTCGTCTCCTCCTCCTCCTCCTTCTTCTTCTTCTTGTCCTCCTCCTCCTTCTTCTTCTTCTCCTCCTCCTCCTCCTTCTTCTTTTCCTCCTCCTCCTCCTTCTTCTTCTTTTCCTCCTCCTCCTCCTTCTTCTTCTTTTCCTTCTCCTCCTCCTTCTTCTTCTTCTCCTCCTCCTTCTTCTTCTTCTTTTCCTTCTCCTCTCCTCCTTCTTCTTCTTCTTTTCCTTCTCCTCCTCCTTCTTCTTCTTCTTTTCCTTCTCCTTCTTCTTCTTCTCCCCTCCTTCTCCTCCTCCTCCTCCTTCTTCTTCTTCCTCCTCTTTTCCTCCTTCTTCTCCTCCTCCTCCTTCTTCTTCTCCTCCTCCTCCTTCTTCTTCTTCTTCTCCTCCTTCTCCTCCTTCTTCTTCTTCTTTTCCTCCTCCTCCTCGTCCTTCTTCTTCTTCTTCTTTTCCTCCTTCTTCTTCTTCTTCTTTTACTCTTCCTCGTCCTTCTTCTTCTTCTTAGTTTCCTCCTCCTCCTCGTCCTTCTTCTTCTTCTTCTTTCTCCCCCTCCTCCTCGTCCTTCTTCTTCTTCTTCTTGTCCTCCTCCTCCTTCTTCTTTTCCTCCTCCTCGTCCTTCTTCTTCTTCTTTTCCTCCTCCTCCTCCTCGTCCTCCTTCTTCTTCTCCTTCTTCTTCGTCTCCTCCTCCTTTCTTCTTCTTTTTTACCTCCTCCTCCTTCTCCTTCTCCTCCTCCTCCTTCTTCTTCTTCTCCTTTTTCTTCTCCTCCTCCTCCTCCTCCTCCTCTCTTCCTTCTTCTTCCTCTTTTCATCAGTATCAGTATTAGTCACACCAATTCTTCGAATGGGCTTATCTGCCCAAACAACGAGTTTCTGATAAAATCTATGAGACACTGACCGAGCCAGTTGAAAACCAAGGGTGCATGGCGCGACCTTTGACCCTTTGAACTCTGACTAAGGAGAGCCACACCAAACCCGTGGCCCTATGCATAATCCATATGTTAATTAACGTACTGCGTTAACAACGGTGAACACTACTAATGTTCAAGGAGTTTCCCGTGGTTACCGCAGTGCGTTAACTAACGTAAGGATTATGGATACGGCCACTGGCAGTTACACGAAGCTTTACAAAGACAAATTAGTTTTATAAACGTATAAATCTATAATGCCACCACGCAACTCAGCACTGACGAAAGAGATGGTGTGTTGGAGTTCACATGTGAAGGTGACTTTGCAATAAAATGTACATACAAAAAATGGTGTCATTTTAGATTTCATGTGTGAAGGTGACTTCGTACTAAATTGTATGTACTTTTCACGAACTGGACCCTTTAGCTTTATAATATAAAATAAGATTAGTAATAAAATGCTTAAGGGTTACAAAACTGGACCTTTAGCTTTTGTTACAGTGTGAAGATGGTGCTGGCCTTCTCGTAACACAACTTTAGATCCGCATTAAGCTGTGTGGGGTCTGTAGCATCAGGAAGAGATTTACAATCCTCGTAGCCTCCCCCCTTCCCCCATATATTGCTGTGGAGAGAGAAAAAAAGAGAGAGAGAGAGAGAGAAAGAGTGTGTATGCATGGGTGTGTGTGTGTGTGTGTGTGTGTGTGTGTGTGTGTGTGTGTGTGTNTGTGTGTGTGTGTGTGTGTGTGTGTGTGTGTGCGAGAGAGAGAGAGAGAGAGAGAGAGAGAGAGACACACACACAAAGACAGAGAGTGCGTTTTGTGCGTGTTAGAGAGAGATAGTGTATGTTTGTGTGAGAGAGAATGTGTGTGTGTGTGTGTGTGTGTGTGTGTGTGTGTGTGTGTGTGTGTGTGTGTGAGAAGGAGCATGTGAGGGTGTATGTGTGCATGAGAGAGAGAGAGGGGAGAAAGAGCAAGAGAAAGAGGGAGGGAGGAGGGAGGGAGGAGGGTAGGGAGAGAGAACGAATATCAATGATTTTGCCAAGAAATTTTGCGCCTTGTATTCATATCATATCAATAGTATTGGTTTTGGCGGTTGGGGAAGGAGAGAGAGAGAGAGATAAAGAGAGAGAGAGAGAGGGAGAGAGAGAGAGAGAGAGAGAGAGAGAGAGAGAGAGAGAG
>JAWQUT010000544.1:111575-116792 GCA_033807755.1 Ellobium chinense | reverse complement strand
GTGTTTTCCATTACATTTAGAGTGACTCCCTTACAAAACCAACAACTGAAGACTGAAGCCAGAATAATAACAAGAAACGTGGCGAGTTTTGATCGTGTTTTCTATTACATTTAGAGTGACTCCCTTACAAAACCAACAACTAAAGACTGAAGCTAGAATAATAACAAGAAACTTGGCGAGTTTTGATCGTGTTTTCCATTACATTTAGAGTGACTCCCTTACAAAACCAACAACTGAAGACTGAAGGCAGAATAATAACAAGAAACTTGGCGAGTTTTGATCGTGTTTTCCATTACATTTAAAGTGACTCCCTTACAAAACCAACAACTGAAGACTGAAGCTAGAATAATAACAAGAAGCTTGGCGAGTTTTGATCGTGTTTTCCATTACATTTAGAGTGACTCCCTTACAAAACCAACAACTGAAGACTGAAGCCAGAATAATAAAAAGAAACTTGGAGAGTTTTGATCGTGTTTTCCATTTCAGTTAACACTGCCAGCCGCGTTGAACTGGAGATGCTGCAAATGTATGGATGTCCTCCTTTCAAATCTGACCGCCTTTACCACATATGATGTGATCATCTCCGGTGTTGGGGGAGGCGGAGAGGGACCAAGACAGTTATTCAGTTTCACAACAGGCATGACAGGTATGATATACCTCAAAATAATATGTAATATCTGAAAAAAATTATCAGACTAAGCTCACTTTCCTCCCCCTTAAGAGAAAGAATACTGCTATACTGAGAATTGCCTTTCCACCCGGTTACATTTGGCGTTGTCGGCAGGATGTCTCATTAGGGCCTTGGGGATGCAGTAACGAGAGTAGAGGTATAATATGATACAGTATTTTGGGCATCTAGTAGACCTTGGCCTCCGTCAGCCATAGAAGGACAAATAGCTTTCAGCTGTGAAATGTAAATCATAATACTTATGTAGTTTTTAAATCTCGTGTGTAGACTGCTGTCCGCTCACGTGACTTCACACTATAATTACCCCAGCAGGCCAGGTCACGCTAAGACTTTCTCAACTCCCTGGAGAATATACAGTGCCGCTGTCATTTTATAGGGCGCTAATCACTAGAATTCTGACAATATCTTTGACTGCCTACAGCCAGGTACCCATTTTACAGACGGAGGAGCTGAGGAAGATGTGAATAAAATGCTGTCTACAATGTGACTGTGGTCGGGAATCGAACCCACGACCCATAGATCTTGAGTCTAACGCCGCAATCATTCGGCTATGCTGCTCCATAGATATTCCATCACAGTGGCACAGTTTGGTCATCTTGACATTGTTTGTAACCATGAAATCTGAAGAAGTAAATTATTATGGGTGGGGAGGGGTGGGCAGGGGAGGGCTCAAGTCATGAAATAGGGCATACTGAAAATTGGCGTTACAGTGAACAGATTGTTATATACAACAATGGCTTTTGTTGATGAGGGCACTGGTTAGGCTAAGTGGTTCAAGTTCAAGTTCAAGTTTAATTTTATTATAGGCCTTCAGCCAATTCGAATAAATACAATAATATGTGTTAACATCGAGGTAATTCAACATCCACACACATAAATGTACACACATACATACAAGCACGCACGCTAATTTACAGGTATGTTATTAAATTATTATGGCCTTTCGCCTCTGTTCCTTCACATAAACAGTATGGTGGAATTGTAGTATGTAAAACTGGCCACAAACAAGTTAGTCAAGTTAAGAGGGCAAGTGCGTAGCACGCTTAACCCAGCTGTTCTATTTTTTTTTTCAGCTCCAACCCAGCCCAGTGAAGAGACCTTTCGTTCTACAAGGGTTAATCTTAAGAACAACCGGTCTGCTCTTTTGCTCATGTGGCAGGTAAATTTGAATCTTATCAAGACATAGACTGGCAAGATATCGAAGCATTCTGTATTCGCAAATCCGACTATCTGATTTCTCTGACTTTCAAGAATTCGAATAGAATTATCCGTGTAGAATTGCAGAATTTCAGGCATTTAATAATTTTGTCCTGACTCTGCTGGATGGTAGTTGGAAGATGTAAACTATTAATGATCAATAACAAAATTGTGGGATGAAAAATAACGTCAAATCATGTTGGTCTATGCATGTGATACGCTTCTAGGGAAATTCAGAATGAAGTCAAAAGTTTTTGAGAAAAAGTTCGCAGACCTGCTGAGTCACCCAGTGTTTTGCGAAAGCCATAGTCTATGTCTGTGAAGAGAGAGTGAGTGGTGATAGCGGTAATGTCTTGATTTGTGTGCCAGTTTAACTCTCGAAAGTCTGGATGTCAGCTAGATGAGAAAGTGGTAGATGAATGGCGATAGTGTGCATGAGGAACACGGTTTATGTCTTGACAGTGGATTGTACTAATGTAATATTGTATTGTAATGCATTATGTTGGCCTATGGCCTAATAAAACCTTTGAATTGAATTGAATTGTGAAGGTTGCTTGTTTGAATTGCGTGTCTTTCGCGTCAGCACTGTCAACATTGCTTGGTTCAAAGAGTTCAAACTAGTCAAAAACAATAACAGTAACAATAATAATAACATTTTTTTTTATTCAGCCCACGTACATTACATATATGGTTCATTTAAGGAGGGTTGGGCAGATCTGAGATTATATGAATGCAGTTCATGAACTTAAGTTGAGTTCATGTGAACTTGATCTGAGCTTAATAGTTATTTTTGACGAACTCTTTTGGATCTGAAATGTAGCTGTTGTCGAAGCTCAGTCTGAATTTTACTTTTCTAATTAAATTTCAGTTCATTTTACATCTACCAGAAAATCAGAACCGAATGCCAAATTAAAAAAAAACAAAAACAACAACACCAGGAACTCATCTGATCTGAGAACTACTCAGTTTTCATGGAACTGAGCTAAACTTCATCTGAGGGCTTTTCTTCCCCTAGTCAAGTGAACTTGATCTGAACTGACTTTTTTAGTGAACTTGTCCAACCCTGCATAATAGCCTACTAATGGAAGTAAAGATACACCGATACAGATTTGTGAAGGCGGGTATAAAAGCTAGAATGAAATGACTCTACAAGGAGATCAGTGACAATCATTACAAGAATCGAGGGCAATTCCTGAGGCTGGTTATGTTCTTATTTCACTGATACTGAATTTTACTAGTTTACAGAGGTTTTCAAGAAGTCTGACGTTCTTAGTTAGACTTAAACAGCCCTAGGCAGTGCCCACAACTAGACATTAGAGACAGGAAAATGCGCAGGAACTCAAGCAGAAAGCCCACAGGTTGTCTCGGAATGATTTAGGGCAATTGTTAGATCTGTCGTCTAGTCAGTATTTTTCCGATTGCCTTTTCCACCCCAGCAATACAAAATGATATGTGATTTTCCCGATGAAGCCTCATGTAGCCAAAAAATTTCGCTTTCTAGAAAATTGTCTATGTTGACCGAGTTGAGTGGTTGCCAAACTTTATGTGGCCCTTTGTAATTCAGTACGTGACATTTTCCAGAGACCATTTGTATGTCAAGAGAAAGAAAAGGGTTCATACACTTAAGTCTTTGAAGCATTTCTTAGGAGAACAAGCTGACGAATCATTTCCCACGATATATGCAACAAAGGGTCAAGATGATGATGATGATGCACTGGGGATGTTCCTGCATTCTACTGTTTCCCCCCCCCCNCTCCTCCCCCTTTTTTTCCTGCGTTGTTATTTAATGCCTGCGCCCAAGCCTTTGAGTGTACCCTTCCCCCCGGAGGCGAGTTGCTCTCCTATTTTTTTGTGTGTGACTATATTTGTCTCATTTGTAAACATTTCTCATCTCTGTCTGAGTTGTTGTCCGCCCTTCTCATATTTGTTGTTTATCGTTAGTATTCTTGTCACATTCTGTGTAGTGTCCCTGACGAAGGAACATACTAGTTCCGAAAATTTGGATTGTTTTTTTGGAGTGTTTTTTCTATTAAAACCTTACTGGTGGAGAACGTCTTCCTTCCATTTTTCCAATGATGATGATGCAGAAGATGATGTTTGTCCGTCGTTCTCGACGAAACGGTGGCTTCTGAGCTCTCATTATTAAGAAAATGGTTACAAATATTATATTGTTAAGATATTGACATTGAAATTAAGATATTTCTGTGTATATACGCACTTAAACACACTTTTTGTTTTGTTTTGTTTTATATCAAACAGCAGGATTTTGGTCAGTATTTAGTTTCCAGAAAATGCCTGAGCTTCCATCAGAATATATTATCCCAGATCTACACCAAGACTACACGATCTTGAATCTCAAGTGGCTTTCACTTGAAAGCTACATACTCTTTGTTATGAATCTGCCCGGGTCCATTATTTCTCTTAACAAAGTTAGACATAAATCTACTTGCGATCTTGAAAATCTGATAAACTCAAAATTAAATTATGTTTAGTTCCCTTAAAGTAGACTATGTGAAGGGATACGCCTTTTAAATCAATCGCTTAGCATTTTAATGATTTAGAGAATAAACACACACACCAAAAAAGTCATAAATGTTCTACAAATTTTTTTTCTACTCTCAGCCGTTGCCCCACGAGGCTCAGGGAGGGCCGAATCTCACCTATTCCGTTGAAGTCACAGGCCAAGGTGGCTTCCAAAGGAACATCCCGAATATCGAACAGATGTACACGCTTATTTCGGACGATGATCTGCCAGCTGGGCCATTGACCGCCAAACTGTGGGCACAGAATGTTGTTGACCAGTCTGAGAATCACTCTACAATTTATATTCCGTCGAAATCTGGTATGTCATGTTGAAGATGAAAAAAAAAGTTGATTTCAGAGTTTAAAAAAAAAAAAGGAGACAGACAAAAAAGAGTCTGTTTAATATCTATTTTCCGAATACATGGCTAAGCATACACCGAAAATCTTGACTCGAAACAAACATATTTCCCAAAAGGCTTTGTGATACTTGAATGACAACCGAGATCAATCATCCCTATGGATATTGTAGACTTTGCTTAATGCGAACAAGTTTAATTCTACTAATTTCTTACGATAAAAATGCATTTACTAAGGTGTAATTCAATAATAGGGTCAAATTATTTCAATGATGATACCGAGAAACTTAATAACTCATAAAGATTAACAGGCGTATCTACGTTGTTGTAAATGTAGATAGCATTCGTGGAAGTTATTTTATCATCGTCTATACTGACCTAGTAGTATCGGTACAGCATCTCTGTTGTCATGGTCTGTTTCCTTTTTCTTTACACTATATTCACCATCCATAA
>JAWQUT010000544.1:89075-106575 GCA_033807755.1 Ellobium chinense | reverse complement strand
CTCTATCAGTATATTGTAGATATAGGACATTTTTTAATCTTATAGTGGTATGTGTTTACTGATGACGAATAAATAAAGAGTACTATGTACTATTTTTCAGATACGTCATTCATAGGAAGACTGGCCAATCTTATTGTTCGTCCATCCGTGATAAGCTTGCCAAGGGACGTTCAGTACGTGTGCGTGGCTGTGCACAGAAACAGGACTTCGGAGATTCCCGAATTCACTTCGCAGCCTTTTGTCAAGAACGTAGGCCTACATTCGCTAACGGGTAAGATTCCTATATAAGATATGCGAGTTTTGCTGAAAATGAGCAACGTTACTGCTACACGAAAGAAAACAAGAAGCCCCTTTTATTTTGCGCTTTCAGGTCTCTCTGTCGGTTTAAATCCCGCAGATTTAGGTTTAATCCTTGTCCACTGTACAATCGTCCATTTGATTTAATCTTGGGGCTCTCCCAAGTGTGCTTTTGTAAGTGTAATGGATAAGGTTAAGGAAATCATCCTTGAAAGAGTCCTTGGACAATATCTATGAAAACTTTCTTTTCACTAACTTACTTCCAATCCTGACCTTACCTACTTTTACCCTAAACTACGTGCGCATGACAGGAGTCCAAGGTTGTTACCAAATGGACACAAAACACTTGTTAACTGAGGTGATAGTAGTAAGTAAGTAGGTAAAACACACTCGAAAACTTATGCATAAACGATGGGATTTCTTATCATCGTAAGAATTACGTTAGTATAATCTGCGCTGAAAGCAGTCTTAGTAGCCATCAACATGTAGAGCTAATGTAATTCCTACGATGGTAAGAAATCACTTTGTTGATGCGAAAGCTTTAACGTCTCTAGGTGAGTCCTTCTTTCTGTCCTCATTGCAGAAATGCAGGGACATACAGTACTTGTTGATCGAATCGTTGACGAATGGGAAAAGGGGATATAAAACTACAAACTCCATAATTTCATATTCATTTAGCAGTAACAAAATAATACATGTTCAAAGCTTTAGAGATCCCCATTATTATTCAGGTTTTTGACACCTATTAGAGAGGCAAATCACTCATTGTGGACAACCCAATTATTCCGCTAATATATAAATTCCCCGTTTTTTTCGGGCCCTGCCAGCGAATATCAGGAATAACACGATTATCTCCCTTGATAATGAGATGGGATCTCTTAGCAAAATAAGAATTACACAAACGCATGGGTGCTGAGTGCACCCTTGGTAGCATTCAGTATACAGAGTTAATGTAATTCTTATGATGGTAAGAGAACCAATTGGTAATGCGCACTTTAATATAACTTTTGATTGATCTTTACTGAATGTACATTCCAAACCTGTCTATGTGAAGTATTTTATTAGAGAGTTTTTTTTAATTTCGGATCCCTTACAGACTGCTATTGAAAGAGATAGGCATGCGCATATCGGTATTTCCTGGTGTCATGATCGTATTGAGCATAACGTATTGGACATAAAATTCACTTCTGATTCAAATTTGTAAAATGTATGATTATAACACCAAGAAATTCCATATGCACATGTCTGTATCATCCATAATGGTCCGTAGGAGAAACGATCGTGAATATGAAAACTCACTACTATCATGCATATGAATTTGTTCCAGATTCTGTCACAAGTGAATATGAATGAGCTACCTCAGGAACTGTCTAAGAAAAGACCCCAAACATCACATCTGCAGGTACCGAAAGAAAAAAAAAAACTTTGAGAGGGGAGACAAGTACAGAAATTTAAAAAGCATACTGCTGTGGTGTGAGTGACTTACATGCTCCTTGTTACAGGATAGAACATTCATGTAGGCGAGATCTAACGAACTGGGATAACTAGTGTCTGAGGAAGATTTGT
Source organism: Ellobium chinense (assembly GCA_033807755.1). Lineage (NCBI taxonomy): Eukaryota > Metazoa > Mollusca > Gastropoda > Ellobiida > Ellobiidae > Ellobium > Ellobium chinense. The sequence continues at coordinate 104,712 of JAWQUT010000544.1, read as the reverse complement.
GTGGGTGTGAAAATTGAGTTTTAAGTGGTCATTTGAAGGGTTTCATGGCAAAACGCGTTATCCACCAATATGAATTTTTAGCTTATTCTACATTCTTCATGTAGCAGTAGGGGTATTTAGTGTACATGTATATTTCCATTCCATAGAAGGACATTTGATCTATATTATTTAAGACTTAAATTTCGCCCTTCACATAAAAATATGCTTTGAATCTGGTCTGTTTTGCCACAACTCCCGAATGGTGTATAATGCGTTTTGCCATGGAGCCCTTCATTTAGAGATAACGAGATAGGCAGCCATACATCCACCGTATTTTCTCACAAGAGCTGTGTGTATCATCTGCACATATTCCGAATACACTGTAAATGGCATCAATCGGTTCAAAATGTTTGTGCGCAGTGTTTTAACTTTTATTCTTCAATTTCCTGCCTGCTTGCACAAAGTCTGTGGTGGTCTTGCTGCTGTCAAAATAAGGAATTTGTCGCTAAACTAAGAGCTGAAATACAGTACTTCGCTTGGAAGGCAAATTGCCCATCCGGTGTCCATTTTGGTGTTTGTTGCAGAAATCCAGAATGGAACTACAACTGTACATTAAAAAAAACACACACAACAACCCAGCTATTTTAAGAGCTTATGATCAGTAATTTGTATAAAGCTTATTTTTTTCTTGAGGCATATCTGATGAATTATATGTTATATAATTATTATTCAATCAAATTTTTTCTCATATAATTATTTTTCTACTGGAGTAGGTATAGTCTACCCCCATTACGTCCAATCACTACATAGCGAGTTAGAATAATGCTTTTTATGTTCGCCCAATAAAAATGTACACATTATATTTTGTCTTACCGGTAATTTGATTTAGCTAAAAAGCGACTTACTCCTCTTTATGATTGACTGCAAGACAATTAGGACTTCTTATCTGTTCGTTGTGTTCTTGGGTTTGACCCACGGAAGTATTAAGAACATCCGAGTCTGTGATATTTCGTACGTAGACTAGGGCACCATATTTTGTAGGGCAAGAAAGGCAGAGGAAAAATAGCTCTCAGCCTGACGGCAAAAACACAAAAAACAAACGCAGAATTACAGAACAAGTAGATAAGTAAAAAGTTCAACCTCTCTAATATAGCGTGGCGCAAGTGATCACAGCCAGCACTGTTCTGTTTCGTTTGCACTTGCCATACAAAAAAAAAATGTATCAGCAAGCACTGCTTATGTTGTAGGCTAATAATATATCTGTATGGTTTCCGACGTTGTTTAGAGCTTAATGGCTTGCATTGAAATGCAGATGTTGGTAATATCGCTTTTTTTTTTCGAAGTGTACTTTAGTTGTAGATTGATGTCAACAAATATGCTACATAATAATATACCATATTGTTCATGTTCATTCAACTTACGGTGTACATAATTCATACTTAATAATGATATATATAACTTTATATATTATAGATACTATTTTATAATATTGTAACAAATTACTCCTCTGCTTCAAGAAGTATTTTTGGCGATTCTTATTTCAGCCACATATCTGTTACCCGTCTTTAGATGTTTGCCTATCTTGGAACCACAATTTTTTCACAGATATGCACTTCATCATCTTTTTTGTTCCAAATATTCACGGGAGGAAGGGGTTGGAAGAAGAAGGTGCTACAGAAGGTGGAAGAAGAAGGTGCTATAGAAGGTGGAAGAAGAAGGTGAGGTGGAAGAGGAAGTAAGCGCCATACCTAACAGATCAACAATCCATAGGGGACCCAAACGTACGTGTATATTCATCTCAACTGTATATCATTTGTCACACCAACAAATGTCATATTTATCACAACATTTAAAGTTGAAGATCTGAATGATGAGCAGTTGTTGTACTATATATTTGATACACTATCTATGAAATTGTCACTTTGCGAAAAATAACCGTGTGAAGTCACCTGAGCGGGCATACCAGACCTAATAAACTGCATTATTGTTATTATTATAAGCCCGCGTAGAAGACCATGGGCTGAACTGTTGGTATTCCAAGAAATGAGTCTTTTGTTTGTGGATCTTCCAAATGTTGTCGGTATTTTCCAGGTGTGTTGTCATACCAAGATCAATATCATGGACACGCACTTCAATAATATCGATGCCTTCCATTGTCGTAGAAAATTACTACTGTATGTGCAGTTATGTGTAGTTATACGTACTTCGACAGATGAATTTGAACAATTAAGAAGATGTATGTTACTGCTCACAGAGATTCTCCTTTTCCATGTAATTTGCATGCTTCTTTTTTATTTCATTTATTTACTGCATGTCACGATTTACTGTTACTAGACCAGTACAGTCGATTAAATATTGAATGGCGTTGGAATTCTGCATTTTAATTATTTTCTGTCTCTTGTGTAGTTGTTGGTGATGGTGGTCACCTGGGATATATATAGCAAACCGCTGTGTTTTTCACTCTAAACGTCCCTGCTCTACACACTTTGTCACAGTGAAATTAAAACCTGGCTAGATCTGAGTATTCATGTAACCTGTACATTGAAAAGAGTGAGGTAACAAAAAAATGAACTGTTGCTGTAGATGAAGTGATATCTGCGTATCTAAATTTGAAGGGGATACCTTCAAATGCATGTTTGTTATGCGTGAAAAGTCTGACAGTTAGTCAAACTTTCTTTCGTATCTAGCCAAAGACCAGGTTTTTCCCTGGCACAGGTATGCACTCTACTGATAGCCTCTCAAGGTACTGTTTTGATTGATGCTTGACATAACAGCAGTTGTGATAATCTTTTGCGTGATATCATCGATCTTAACGAAAGAAAATTCCATCTGAAATAAATGTAATACCTGGTAATGCTATGAGCAGTTGGCAGGATTAACTTTATCAAAGCATACAAAACGCATATCTCAAAGTTCCAGTTTTATTTCCTGTACAAAAACTTTAAAGGAAACATTAATATCACATTGGAATGGTCTTTGAACACAGTTGCTGCTCCCATGTCTTACTTTTAAGAACATACGACTTTGTTTCCAGACAACACAAAGAGTAATTCTTGAGAAAAACACACCGGCGAAGCTATGAATGAGTTGAGCTAAGCTAAAAGCGTAGGCATTGTACCATAGGTCTTCCCAGAATCAACCAGGCTGTTCAAACGGTGAACGGCGGCGTACAATTCCATGAGATATATAGGTATGAAGATGCCAATAGCACCTGGCATAAAAAGATGCAATTTAAATAGTCCCTATAAAATCAGAAAGCTGGACATGGGGAGGGGGAAAATGGGTTGGATTTTAATTTCGAAGGCTTAGATAGGTGCAAATATATGTGTAGATTCAGAATAGGTGAGGTTTAGTCACTCAAGTATAAAATTTGTGGTTGCTGCAAGGTGGGTAAGGTTACCCTGTTTACAGAGTGAAAAGGCCGAAAATATTAGGTAGTCTGCTTCACTGCCTACGTTCTCAAAAGCTAACTGGTTTAGAGGTATTTTCTTTGTTTCAAAATTTGGAGAAAGAGCTAAACAACATATTTGGAAAGTATTTTGGCATGGGACCCCTGGATAAGTTAATAAGAGGTGTAAAACCTAATATAGCCAACAGTGAAAAAAAACATTGGCATCTTCAACCTGTAAAAATTCTCCTGAGACTTAAGCCTTACAATGCTGCCAAATTCTCATGGAAATAGTCGGCTGATCTGCGGGGTTGAGGGACTTGCAACCGCTTACCAGCCCAACCATGTTGCACCAGTCTTCCGGTAATACTGGGCCGAGCTGCTAGCGTCTGCAAAAATCCTCAGATTGGTCAAAGTTCGGCAAGACTGCAGTGCAGAAAAGAGAAAAAAAAAACAGTGAATATCTTCCGATCACAGTCGCCCGACCTGCCAGAGTGAGTGAGGTATCTTTCCTTTGTCACAGCCCATCAAGACCCTAACTCAGCTAAACACTGAATATCATACAGTGAAATTCGGCTGAGTTGCCAGTGAACGTAAAGTTCCTCGGGCTCACGTGCAGTCAGCAAGTGCTTGTCAAATTATAAAAACTTAAAAGCTAGATTCCTGTCCAGCAATATCTTCCACTGTCAGCATCAAGGCTTCAGTTCAGCACAATCATGGATATATTAAAATCATGAATATGTTCCGGTAAAATTCGGTTGAACTGCCAGAGTAGATATACTCCCTCAAACGTCTTGCCAAAGCTTGACAAGAAATTCAACCCAGCAAATCAGAAAAGACTTCATTAGTTGTCAGGGACTAAGACTTTAGCACAGCGAAATCGTGAATGTTTTACGGTGATACTCGACTGAGCTGCCAGCGTATATAGATTTCCTTAGACTTGTCAAAACCCACTAAAACCCCTGCCCCGGCAATGTTCCTGAGAATATTCGCCCCGGCGCCCTTCATAAGTGTCATGGGTCCTTCTTTGCTGACGATCTGAACAGCGCAGTCTAGAGATCCCCTGTACGGCGCCTCTCCTCCCGTTGTGGCCATCATGCGTCGGCGAATAGTGTCCAGAGGATAAGCGATGAGATTCGACGTCACGGTGACGCTGTAGCTGAGGACGAAAGCCGACCCGAATCCGGCGTTGTCGCCAAGCAGAACTGGTTTGAGACTGTCGTAAAGGCCAAAGTAGAAGCCCCGGTAGACCATCATGGCGACGAGAGAGATGACAAACCCTTTGTACAGTCCCCGAATGCCGTCTGATTGCCAGGTCTTTTTGTACACATCCATGACGCCACTGAACTGTCGCCCGGGCTCACCCTTGTCACCCATCATTTTGGTGTCCAAAGCGAGTCTGGTCCGGGCATAGTCCAGTGAGTAGACGAAGACGGAGGACAACGCGCCAGCGGCGCCCCCTGAGAAAACATTCACCGCCAGTTTCCTGGCGTGGGAGTCACTCGGTGACGTTTTGAAGAAAAATTTGATTTGATCTTTGAAGGCGAAGTTGAGAGCTTGTGAAGGAAAGTACCTGGAGAAGAGCAAAGAACGAGCCATGAGTTTATGCGAGTGAGGTTAAAAACAGCAAAAATGTCGGTTTTTAGTGTAGACGACGGGAGCGAGGTGGAAAGGCGATAGGATGATGAGATGTTGTGTGCTTTGATTCGACATTCATTCAAGAACAACAGACACAGACATCTCATAGATGATAGGGTACAGGAATGTACTGTTTAATTTTACCTCGTCTGGTAGCTTGGATAACTAATTATAATCCCTATGGAAACCTGTTGGGTAACAAACTAAGATGTACCGTTTGTCCACATTTAATATAAATATACCATAGATGACATAACTACTTTGAGTTCCAGGTAGGAAATCGGTCAAACATTTTTGTTTTAGAGGAGATCCTTCCTTTCTCTCTTCGAGGAATATGAATGTCAGTTTGTTTAGGAGGTCATGGTCCATGAAGACGTATGTAAAGAAAAATGCGCGCCAATGTTTTCCCCACCAAACTGTTGCTACAAATGTACATACTGATTCTCTCCTGCTCTGTCATAAAAACATTACACTATTATCCGGTCACGCCATAGCACAATTCATACTTATCAACATATTTCTGTGTGCGCTGATCTCTTTGTTGAGATGCGAAAAAAAAATGATGACAGTGATGAGGCTGAATGAAACAGAAGCTGTGTGTAAATACTAAAACCAATATACATGATGAAAACAACCATTAAAATGATAATTCAGTCCGCATCCGTCTCCACCTGTTAAATAAAAAAAAAGTCCGCCCCAAGACAGATAAAAGTATTAACCCATGCATTGCCAATTGATTACTGAGGAAGCCATTATTTCGTTGATACTTATGCTTCTGCACAACGACAAAACAGCGTATAATCGTAACTTGGTTTAGGCATGCTATAATATTTTGTCGTTGCAGGACATTCATTGTTCATTGTTCACTGTTCAGGGTTGCAACATCACTGCACTCCGGGCAACCCCATAGGTGCTCCGTTCCCCGATCCAGGATCCAGCGAAGAGTCCATCTACTGATAGTTCCCACCGTAATTTGATTGCGGGCCTTTCGCTCCCTTCCAGACAGTTTGCATTGTCTGCCTTCCCCTTTCTTTATTCCCATCGCCATCATCCGTTGCAGGTGGTGGTAATCTTCCAGGACTGAATGGAGTTACTTTCTACCTAGTTTTGTCAACATGATGATGACGACGAAGAAGATGATGATGACTAAGGATCATGACAATATAACTTACGACAAAATGATTATGACAACAAGTGTAATGAAGATGGTCGGATACAGACGATAAAAACAATCAAATTGTTCAGTTCATCTGTAACGACAGCGACAGGTGGCGAAAGTGACGAAGATTCATGATCAAGATGAATGACGGTGATGACATGTGCTTCTGAGAATAATGGTATAGCGTCATCGCCTAAAAGTCATATCTAATGTCTTCCGACAAAAGGGCTGAGTATGTTGGTTTTCCCGTCAAAATATTTTTTTTCTTGCACTTTCACGATCTTCATGTCAGTAATCATCTCCCACCCACGCCCCCCCCCTCCCCCCTTCAAAGAAAAAGAATTCCGCGAAATTGCGAAGCACAAATTTTGCTGAAACAAAGAGCTATAATTCAAATAGAACCACTTCATTTTCTCAAATCATAGTTTTGGCAAATATAAGCTTTTCTTGTCAGATGACGTTCTTGGATCTAACTAGTCTCGAGGAAAACGTCTTCGAAGGAAACCAAACTTGCCTATGCTTATACTCTAGATATTATCATCATTTTCTTACAGTGTCGCGATTACGATGACCCGTGAATAAGCTATAATTATTCTGTATGTTGCAAGCGGTAAACATTATCTCAAGCAGGAAGTTATGCGATAGTTTGGAGTGAGACCGATTTTTTAAAACCGAGTGGCCAATGCCCTCGAAATCTAAGTCCGAGGACTTTAGACCCTCACATGTAGACCATTTCATTAAGGGATCGCTTTTCTATTGTAAGTGACATATACCATGTAACTATCATACCTCATGTACCACTAAGAGTAACTTGGATGTCAAGGTCCACTTTGGTGGACTTTTGACCACTGCTATTCTCAGTGACATAAATACGAGGGATGGTTACCACATAAATGTCGGTCTAGTCCAATTTTTGGTCAAAACTGAGTATACTAAATGAGAGGTTCATCGCCAAAACCGACAACACGGCGTTTTTCCCATCGATGGTGGACCCTGAGTGGTATGATACTGCGTGCGTTGGTAAGACAGGCAAAGGTCGACAGTTAATAGTATTCTAATCAATAAAAAAAACCCACTTCATGTCATTCTACAGTGCAGTATTTATGTACAACCTGATGCGGTATGTGAATCGATAAAAGTAATGTAAGTCCTACATTAGGTACTGGCGTGACGTGAGAAACTTTCATGGAAAGACTAAAGTGTATGGGAACTCTTAATTTGTGAGAAACGCTTCGTCTTTTGTTGTAAGCCTGATAATGAAAGGAGAAAGGATGGGGGTTAAACATGGCTCCGCATGCCCCACCCTGATGCTACCATAATGTTTGTAAGGTTTGTTGCATTTTACACGCACTTTATTTAAAAGCCTAATAAGAAACCAGCGCTATACCAAAACTTCTCCCAAATCCCAAACTAATAACTGGATGTAGATGAGTCACAACATGAAAATTACGGAGCATTTTGGGGTGTCCTCTGAATTTCGGAACAAGCGTGTTTGGGTGTACTTGGTGTACGTAAGGATCTTTTATTCTGTGATTATCTAAGACGTTTCAGACCAACTGTACTGCTGTTCCTATTTTTTACTGTTTTGTCTTCTGTCTACTTTCCTACATCCTCTGTTGCTACAACTTTCCTCCTGGGTAGTCTGATAAAATTTGTTCCAATCTGATTCTGCGATAGGCCCCGGATGCCGGTGATCAGCGCCTGTAGACGGCAACTGCACTGTATGCTCTCCATGGACTTGAGAAAGTCTCAGGGTGATCAGTCCTGCTAAGATAATGATGGAAAGAAGTCGCGCACTAAGCGGACTCTAACCTAAATATGGGACTTATAAACCGCATTATTATTATTATTATTATCATTTCCTTATCTAATGTTAGATTATATTTTAGTATTAACTGATGAGGCTGTGGCCCTCAAACTTCAGGAGTTTGGAACTACACCAGAAAAGGTTACGGGAACCGAAAAGAGGGTGCATAACAAATGAGCAACGGCACCATCGACATCAACACCTCAAGACGTTTGCAGCAGAAGGCTGAGCACCTACGTCTGTCCAGAGTGCCAGGATGTCGGTTCTGATAACCAAAAATCAACCAGTAATATTAGTTATATATAATATCATATATTTCTATGTATATCAGACAATGATACTGATTCTCACAACATAGTTTTCCCTTACGCACTGAAGATCCTTTTCCAAAGTCCAAAGTTCTGGGGCAAAGGCCGCCATGTCACCATGCCGAACATGGTCTGGACTTTATGACTCATCAGCTGAACGATTTTCTCCATCTCAAAGAGAGCAGTATGGTATTACTATGTCATCTCATTTGTAATGCACTATAATAATAATCTTCAATGAACGCGTAGCGGTTTCCTTTACAGCGACCCTCTAGGTTTGTGACACCTATTAGAAGGGCAAATCATTCATAGTGTACAACCCAATTAATCCGCTAATATACAAAATTCCCCTTTTTGGGGGCCCTGCCAGACAGTGTTAGGGTGTAGAATTATGTAAAATGACCTGTGATCTAAGTAAAGCATCCAATTTTAAAGTTTCAGGTACAATTTGAGCCTTCTAGATAAAAAAAAAAATAAAATGTGTAGGCCTATGTATTCGCACGCGGTCAAAACCAACCAAATGAAAAATTGGGGACCAAATCAAAATTTGAGGCGATCTTTTTCAAAAGACATTTGTGAAAAATTTTAGGCGTTGACCCCCCTTTTTCTTCCCGTTAAAAGATTGGGCAAAAGAAGTACGTTAACCTCCATGGAAGAAATTTCCCCAAATCACAGTGGTATATTAAGGATAACACAAAATGTTAATAGGGCCAAAAGAAGAAAAAACAATAGGTGTCAAAGACCTCTAGATGAAACACCAACAGGGGAAAGAAGACCCTGGGCAAAGATTGTTTCACGACTGTGCACTATTAGATCAAGGTAACACTGAACATAATCGCAAATGAATGCATCCTCTCTGCAGTAAAACTTCACAATGACGTTTCTCCCTATCCAGTTCCTAATTTTCAGTACTAAATATCAGGGTTGGGCAACTACATCATAAAATCCAGTTCACATCAAGTTCAGTTAACAAGAGGAAATAAGCCCAAGAACTGAATTTAAGTTCACGAACAACATTTGTCTAAAATGTTAAGACTGTCTCGACTTTACTTGTGGAAATTGTTGGTTTTCTTTTCAACTAAGACTACAAGCACAGATAAGAACTTTCCAAATCACAAGTATCCTGTCAATTTCTGCCCACACAGATACCTCATCTGGTGCTATTGTGCGGGCACATTCCTTAACGACTTGCCTATTTTTCACAATCGTAACTTGAATTACGACCTTTGCGCAGACCCAGAACTTGGCGATATCTATGTGGTGGCAGTCGTACATCGAATTACGGTTTTTGCGTCGTCCTCGCTGTGCCGATTGTGCAAGCTGTTAGGAGTACGCAAAGACCGTAAATGAAGACATGGCTATTGCGCAGCCTGAGAGAGCGCCAAAATTCAAAATTCTTGACTGCGCAAAGTGCGTATCACATACCGGTACTGGCTTTATAAATTGATATTTTACAAGAAAACATCCAAGCATCTTCAATTATTTTACACAAATACAAAGAACATGTAGGCAGGTATAAAATTTGTGGCACTTCTCAAAAGTAAATTATTTTTAATCCGTGGTCAAACTTTGAACTCGCACTCCTGCAAAATCAACAAATTTGTGATACGGGTCTTTGCGCAGGCAACCCTAGATATTATGATCTCAGGTCAGCCCGACCTTGCACACCGCACTCATCACCTGGATCCGGGCAGGTATCAGTCGCTCGGTGGCAATAACAATAACATTGTAAACTGTTACTGTTATTATTATTATTAACAATAACAATATTATTATTGTTATCACATGGGTCCAGATCGGCATCAGCCGCTGGGTGACAGCTGTTGTGTTGTCTGCTGTAATATCACAGGGATAACTTTCATTCCTCTTCCTGTTCATTTTATACAGTTATATTATGCAGTGGACTATTTGCATTTGCATTTTTTTTTTACTGTGGCGGATACAGGGAAGTAGTGTTTAATTCCATTTCACTTGCTTCTTTATTTCCTTTTTTCATTGTAATTTTTTTGTCTGTTTGTTGCTTATTTTGTTTATTTGTTCACCTATTTTGTCCATTCTACTTGTTTTTGTGTCTGCTGAAGAAGGCAAATTTGCCGAAACGCCCTTTGTATTGTGCCGTGATTCTGTAAAGCTTTCTACCTACTTGCTCATCTACACTCTAATATTTGCAACAGGGTCCAGTCTCAGTCCTCGTTTTCCCCATTATATGAGAACGTTGTGATGCACATGAATATAACAATGCATTGTGAACATGTATGATGTTAGTAGCTGTATTGCTTCAAATGCTCGTGTGCTGTCCCGTTGCATACTGCATTTTGCCCATGTACCACGTGGTCTGTGGTCTGGGCTTATTCCTAGTAAATGTGTTCAACTTGTTGTTCTGTAATAGGGCTATAATAGTCAGTATTTTCATAACAAGACTGAAATAACCAAAACATCGAATGTTACGGCTTAACTGCCTTACCCTCTTAACCTGTTTTCCATCAAGTTTTCTAGTTTCAAGAAAGTTCCTTAGCTCATCTCAACATGACATATGAGCTCCCAAAAATTATTACAAAATACTAAACAAAAAAAAAACAAACAAAACAACAGCATGAACAAATAACAATGACAATGGCGGATGAAAATTAACAAACATCACTAATTCCCTGAGGGCACTCCATTTTATATTATATATATTAAGTAAAACAAAAAAAAAAAATCAGATATAAATTGATACCATCTAAAGATGTTCAATATGATGGTTATTAGTCTACTAACTCGTTGTAAAAATTCCGTATCCTTGGATTTTAGTAAGTTTAAGAATTTAGGCATATTCAGGTTTTTGTGATAACTTTCTGTAAATAACCAAGAACAGAAGTGGCGTGACAGCCGATGCGAGGGCGAAACCGTCTAGCTCAGTCACCTGACCACTTACGATATCCTACTATATTACATAAGCCGTGGTTGCTTGTAGCATCAGCAATACGAGATCTTCATTATTTACATAATGATAATATTATGTAATTCAGTTTTGAGTTTTTACTTTCTGGGCCGTTCGCGAACAACGATACCTGGCAATGAGAGTCGATGAGAGTAAATTTGAAAGTCCCGGCTAACCGGTATACCGAGATCTGTTAAGATCTGTTAACAGTATTTTTACCTGACACAGTTGACAAAGTTGCTTCTCCAGAAAGCCAGCAGACCTTCTGCCTTGAACGTTCTGATAGTGCAGTCAATGATTCCCTTGTAAGGCGCCGACAGCCGGCCATATCTGATCATTTCATTCTGGCTCTGGCAAATGAAATAGAAGTGAAATAGATATTGGAGAGCATGCGAATTTACCATGGGATCTCTTACCATTGTAAGAATTACGGTGCTGAATGCACCCTTGTTGTTCAACAATGACACGAAGAGTTAATTGAGAGCTAATTGTGTATTAATAGTGGGGAATAATACCATCGTAAGAATTACACTAGGGCATCGGTGCTGAATGTACTCTTTATAGTGTTCAACAAGCAGAGTTAATGTAATTCTTACGATGAGAAGTTACCATCGTTACTGCGCAAGTTCTCAAATGCAGTTCTCATGACGGTAAGAGATCACATCGTTAGTGCTCAAGTTCTCACTTATATTTGCAACCACTCGCCACCGTATTGGAAATGCCCGATTTTCATACATTCAAGATGGCGCCTTAAAAAGCGAAATCCACACATATTATTTGCAATGCCGAAGTATTCATGGGTAGCAAAGTTGGCTGCCAGTGTCAATACATATGAGGAACTGACAAACTCTAAATATATAATAATAGATAGTGTTTTCTCTATACTTTTATAACGAAATAAGACATGCAATCGTCGTCAGTAATTATATCTGATGGATTCTGAGGGTCGATAAAGACCGAGGTACCCATTACTCACTGTCAGTCTATACCTCCGCTGGGATAAGTCCATCAAACAAAACACTGACAGGGATTCCCCATGTAGCAGACAATCTCATTTTAGTCACCTAATTTTGTCAACTTTCAGAGGGATGTTTGTCTCTCTATTTTTTTTTTTTCAAATTTCTCCGGTTTCTGTGCAGGACATGAGTGATGATTATCTTCATAATTTCATTTGCGGATGTGAAAAATTGTGCTTAGTGTTATGGGATTAACATCTTCTTAGAACTACCGACAAGAAGTTTATAAGTAGGGTTTAGAGCTCTAATTATTTTTTTTTCAAGTTCGCGGAGGGGNGGGGGGGGGGGGGGGGGGTCACAAGCCCCCAGTGAACTCCTTTCCCCCCACCCCTCCCCTCAGGATCCGTTAATACATATTATTGCAGCTTGATCCTATCAAGTGGTGTCATATCAAGTCTTGCGACCACAGGAACAATGAGTGGTCCCCACCAATCCTTACTACCTCTCCAAATAACACTTGACATTCTTTCCTCTCTTTGTCATCTCCCCACTTTTTGTCCCAAACCTCAGTATCCCCCGGCCTCCCCACACCCCACCCATCGCTTTCTTTCTCGTTACATGTGTTAGGAACTTGATTCCCATGATTGTTGAAGGGTGTCTACGGCAGTTTTTGAGACGACAGGAGCAGATTAACCTCCTATTAGTATGCATCTTATTCTTTCCTTTCAATAACTCTCTCTTTATCTTTTTCTTCGCCCCCAACCCCTCTCCTTCCTNAAAATCAAAAAAAAAAAGTAAAACAAATCCTAGGAGTCCAATCTTCTACCCATCCAAGTACCCCAGCCCCTTTTCCTCTCATCCACATTGATACCATGGTTTTTGGCCCGTTTGAGATTCTAGTTTCTGAGACTAAAGTCGCGAACCCTCAGTTCCACCAGTCTTCATCACCCCCCAATAGTTATATGGCGTTTCCTCTCTTAGATCTTTCCTCTACCTCCCCCCACCCCCTCCTAAAAAAAACACACACATACACAAACGGGCGGACGGACGGACTGCCTGCCTGCCTGCCTGACTGACTGACTGACTGTTTCCCTTTTCGTTTCATCTGTATTTATAACTTGACTCCCCAAGAGATTCCTAGGTTCTTTTCACAACCATCAAAGCAAAATACCTTCCTCAGTCCCTTTTTCTCCTTTTCCAATATCTCTCTGACCTCCTTTTCAATCCTTGACCGACCCAACCTTACACCCCCCTCCCCCCCCCTCTTCTCTTCACTTCCACCCTTTCCAGCACAAACACTCCCCTCACCTGTATCAACAGTTTTATTCTCTCAATAGGTGCCACAGCAGTTTTGGACACGGCAGCGGCTGTCCCTGACAGGAGAAAGTTCTCTAAGAACCCAAGGGTGATGGTCTTCTGTTGCGTCATCTAGGTGATACAAACGTTACACTTCAATCGATTACATAAAGAAATGGAGGATATGGTATAATATATGAAATGTGGACATACGATAAACATTAGCTTGTTACCAAACGCTTTTCAGTAGATATTATACTTAGTCTACCAAGCTTCAAACCTGGATAAAACAGACATTCCTGTATATTTATATGAAATGTGAACATAAGGTAAACATTAGCTTGTTATCAAGCGCTTTTTCATAGATATTATACCTGGTGTACCAAGCTTCAAACCTGGATAAAACAGACATTCCTGTACCCTACCACGTACAAGATGCTTGTGTCTGTTGTTCTTGAATGAATGTCGACCCAAAGCACAAATCACTATAGTGATAAAAAAATAAATAAAATCAACAGGACACTTGGGAGACATGATCTTGATGTGGCCCCACTCCTTTAGCACATCAGGATTTCAACCTGCCATCACAATTATTTGCTAGACTAGAGAGATCTCCCTCTGATAATCTTCTGATGTCTCGCTCTCCAAGTATGCCATGTGCAGTTCCCTATCTCTCTAAAAGAATGTGCAAGGCCATACATTAGACATGACTAACAAACAGTTGCATTCTAATTGGATAGTTTTTCACGTTCTTGTCCTTTTTCGGCACAATTATAGCGGTATCATGGACGAGACTTGGTCCCCCATGTGAAGCCACCGACAACAGGGTGTCCTGTAAAGCTTTCCTATGAAATTCCCTCGCAGCAAACAGGATTCGAACCCTTGAGCTTCACACCAAGAAGGATTGAAATTTGGGCATGGGATTTTATGCAACTAGACGTACAAGAAATAAAAATGTAACGCTATTTGACTTTGTAACTGGCACAATAAGTGTAATAATAATGTAAAGGAACTGCACACCAGTAAAAATGACACAGGAAATGTAATAAAACTCTCAGACAGTGCAGGATCCTGTGGCTGCTTGAAGTAATTCATTATACAAAGTATGGATAAAAGTTCTTCAAACTGCACCGAAACAGTAATAAGAAACTAAAAGTAAAGGAATATCAAACATTACTATTTTCGAGTATTCGAGCTTTCTGCATCTGGTACTAAAAGTAAACTAAAATGAATAATGGACAGTGAAGTTAAACTAAGAAACGGAAAGGGAAAATAGAAGAAGATCGCAACAGACTACAATTTTAACTGGCATAATCATGAATGGCTCTATTCCTTATACAAATAGTCTGAGACAATAACTGTACTTCTTCTCAAATAATTGTACCTCTGTCCCTAACTCTATCTCTTCCGTTTAAATCATGATATAATCATCATTAAAACAACCCTATCTCATTCCAAAACTAAATTCCATTAACCTATTTTGGTTCCTGTGTGATGTACTTCAGTCAACCTCTACCTGGCGTAGAATGGAAGGTGAACTGGATTTCAGACAAAATATTTGTTTAATTTCTTTACTTCTCCCATTCAAGGATTTTTGTGTATGCCAAACTATCTCCGATTAGAGTCACCTTGATAGGAGACTTTAAGTAATTTGTCAACCAACATATTATTATGTGCCAGGTAGATCCATGGTTGGACATTAATTTTGTGAACGGGACATTAAACAGCAACACCCTGTTAACAACTCCCTGGTTTACGCTGGTCATCTTGTTAACACGATCAACTGTTTCAGCCCTGCATCTGTCTAATAAGGGGTGGTCCATCTGTCCAGGTGTTACTCAAGTTCAAGTTCAAAAGGTTTTATTAGGCCATAGACCAACATCATACAGTACAATACAATATTACATGAGTACAATTCACTGCCAAGACATATACCGTGTTCCTCATGCAGACTATTGTCACTCATCTACCACTTTCTCATCTAGCCCTGACACCCCGACTTTCGAGACTTAAACTAACACCCAAACCATGACATTATAATAATAATAATAATAATAAAGCGATTTATAAGTCTCGTATCCAGGCTAATGCCCGCTCACGCGACTTCACACTATCATTACCCCATCAGGCCTGATCACTCTAGGACTTTCTCGACTCCCTGGGGAGCATACAGTGCCGCTGCC
>JAWQUT010000544.1:66962-79363 GCA_033807755.1 Ellobium chinense | reverse complement strand
ATGGACGAGTTTCTTTATTTCAGTTATGCTTTAACGTTTCATTGGAGCATAATTATGGCTATATTAATTGGGACGAGGATTGAACACCAGTTCGGCCACCGACAAAGTGTTGAGGCGTTTGTATTAATTATCGCCAGTCATAGGCAGATTTATGGACTGACTGATTCAGAGATAGGCAATATACAGACTGGCTATTTTTGTGCTTGCTACAACACCAAACATTCATCAGATGTCACAGACAAAGTAAGTAAGTCACAAAATCATTGGTTAAAATAAACAGCACCAAAGTTTAAGAAGACATTGTTTTCTTGAGCTGTGTAAACGCTTTTATTCCATCTATATTGAAACAGTCACTCAGATGAGATGAGCGACCAGGACCTGCCCACAACTGTGACGTTACGCCCCCTCGAGGACGAATCGGTTTAGTAGTTCGTGTAAAATAATTGTTGTAGACACTGTGGCGAGAAATTGCCGAAAATTGAACCATAAGGTGATCAATAGGTAGTCTAGTCGTAAAGAAAATCTTTATGATTATGGGGGGAGTATTTATGACTATAGAATAATATTAATCTGATTACCGCATTTCACGTTATAAAGCTTATATACCTACTGACTGTCCCGCAATATTATAATTATTGCTATAGAGGAAAAGGTGGTCATATCGTTTACTGAAATGTCCACATGAGATAGTAGATTGTAAAGTTTAGTTATCCTTAACAGAATAATTTTTTTTGCGTTATCTTCTTGTCGTGGGTACTACATGTCCAAAACAATACGCATGCAATTGCAGTTCAGCAGCGTTGCTAGTTCCTTCATAATCAACATTCTTTTTATTGGGACGTTTTTCAGTTTCTATTTTTTTTTATATGGAGGTCGATACGTAACCCTGACTGACACGCTATATTTTATATATTACGTTTAGAATATAATTTATTCTCACAATTATTTAGCCTAAACCTTATGAGAAAGGCTGAAATCAGTAACAGCTGATTGCGCATTAACCATGAGATCTTTAACCATCATAAGAATTATATTAACTCTGCATTTTGAACGCACTAAGAGTGCATTCAGCACAGCTTCCGTGATGGTGATAACGAAGATCGCGTCGTTAATGCGCAATGCAGGGACCCGCCATCATTATAGTTACTTGGACGTTGATTGGCATAAAAAAGTATAGGCCTACATTAATCGTTGAACGCCAAGAAAAAAAATATGATGCGAGCCAATAACACTATTTTGCACGACTCGCGAAAAAAAAAACCAACCCCATCAAACCCAGTCTTCAATTTGCGTCTGACTTCATCAATAATTATTAATCGGATGGCGATCTCGGGAAAAACGCTTTAACAGAATAACCCATTTATATGGAAAGCAAATATTAAATCCGTTCCGTCTCATAATCGTCCTTGAGAGGCAAGCCTCCGTCAGCTACTCGCCGCGGACACTGCTTGGACTCAGAAAGATATGATTTCAAATTTCAAATGCTAGACAATTTTATAAGAATTTTCTATGTCGCAACATTCGGAGAGATAGTAAATAAGCGCGTTGCAAAGTTTTAATGACGTATGAAATGTATATTCTTGAAATTCGGAAACAAAAACCAAGGCTACCCCATGTGAACGTGTGACTGAAGTCAAATTAATAAACTGTCCCAAAAGCCTTCTCTCTCTTTTTTTCTGTTCTAGAGAAAGGTACCCAAAGTAAATGTGCCGTAACGTGTGAAGACTACAGCTATTATTGCTGGATCGGATTCCACCTTAAAAATAAAAACAATAACTAATAAACAAGCAAAAATAATCGTCCTGATGCAGCATCATCGTCTAGTTGTGGCCCTTCCGACAAGCAGTCAAAGGGAATTAACCATGTAAATAGCAGTTGGGAATTTATTTCCTTGAATTATCTCCCTTCAAATAGTTGCTACTTTTTTTTTTCTGCTTTGGGCTTTATAAATGAAATAATAATATGTTATTCAACAAATTTCAATGCGATTACAGATTGTTTTGCCATTCATATTAAATTTAAAGTGCTTACATTGTCCTATTTTT
The DNA here is from genome assembly GCA_033807755.1 of Ellobium chinense. Lineage (NCBI taxonomy): Eukaryota > Metazoa > Mollusca > Gastropoda > Ellobiida > Ellobiidae > Ellobium > Ellobium chinense. Next base: position 77,318 of record JAWQUT010000544.1, on the reverse strand, counting down.
ACTGTGCAGAAAAAAAGGGGTCAACGCTCAAAAATGTTTACAAATCGTTTTCAAAGACGGTCATCTCCCCTTCTCTTGGTCCCCAGTTTTTCATTACGCTAATTTTGATCGCGTGCGAATACATGGACCTAACACACTTTATATTTATGTTTATAAGACTCAATATATATGTACTTGAAACTTTTAAATTGGATGTATTATGTAAATCACAGTTCCTTTCATAGATTTTCTTACCCTGATGTTGACCGATAGTTATTTGCTGATTGGGTGTATTAAGAATAGGAGAATTTCATGTAGAGGATTAATAGCTACCCTGTACAGTCAGTGATTTGGCCTGTTCATAAATGCCAGAAACTGTTGCAGAGAATTGTGTATTGTTTGTTTTTGCTCCGCACAAACCAAGGCACGCTGGAGTATTTGTGCCAGCATTCGAAACACAATCTGCTGCACGAGGAGTATACCTAAATCAGAGATACTAATCTATGTCTTTATGCCAATCAAAGTGAGGTTTAAGGGAAGACACTACCCTTATCCAGAGACTGTAATGCACATGACTTGGTGTGCAACTTATCTCCATGTGTGCACTGGATTTCTATGGAAAACTGCACACCAAAGTGCTGAATGGTGCATTCTCCTCCCTCAAGGGTGATGATCATAGGACAAGTGTCATTAGCTAAAGCACTAGTTGTGTGACACCAGCACTTTGGTGTGCAATTTTGTATAGAAATCCGGTGCACTCATGGGAATAAGTTGCACACCAAGTCATGTGCATTACAATCTCTGGATAAGGGTAGTGCCTTCCCTTGAGTTTTTTTGTTTTCTTTTTGGTCATTACTTTGTCATCTGTCCCGTCATTTGTTAAAAACAGTTGTATGCCTATATACCAGTAATGGTCTGGGCTTGTTTACAAATAAACCTGTTAAACTTGTTAAACTTGTCAAACTTGCTAAACTAACTTACTAGCAGGACGTGAAGGCTCAATGTGTCTACTTTCATTAGGTAAAAAACAATTTGACTTAGCATTATTCTTGCCCGAAGTAATAATAATAGTGGTTTGAAAAGGCAGGGAATTTTCTGAGAAAGTCACAGTTGAAGAACAATATTATATTCTATATAATTCATCAAATATGCCTGACAAAAACTACAATTTATCCAGAATTATTGAAAACTTGCCCATAACATAATAAATGTGTTTGTATTTAGAACCAACCAAGCAAGCAAGCAAGCAAGCAAGCAAGCAAGCAAGCAAGCAAGCAACCAACCAAGCAAGCAGCCAAGCAACCAGCCAAGCAAGCAAACTACAACCCACCCACAGTTTCTCTTTGATTTGAAACAATCACATCAACTGAAAACTTATCTCTAGTTACAAGCCGCAATGCTCTTCCTGAGAAGGATAGAATGGCCAGAACTGAAATAGTTTAGTTCAGTTTTTTTTTTTAACACTAGGACTTCGGTTCATTCATCATACATTATCGTGCCACTCACAACTAAATTGGGTAATCCAACGAATGGCTTAGTATTCTAGTATTTACAAATCAAAGAAAGCATCAAGGTGTGCAGATGTACTCACTACTGCATCACATAGAAATGAGAATGAAAAACGCTTTCCTCGTATCCATTTTTCTGGTCACAACCGATCTTCGAACCTCGGGAAATAGCGATTGTGGACAACTGGAAAAAAATGACTTCCTCGGTGGCAAATTCCAAATTCATTGCCAAGTTCATCAGACCATTAGGTTTTGACATATCAAATAATAATAATTGTAATAATAATAATAATAATAATAATAATAATAATGCGATTTATAAGGCCAGCTCATACGACTTCATATTATTACCCAGCAGGCCTGATCACTCCAGAACGTTCTCGACTCCCTGTGGAGACAGTGCCGCTGCCATTTAAAGGCACTGATAACTAGCGTACTGACAATATCTTCCATTGCCCATAACCAGGTATCCATTTTACAGACGAGTGGACTTAGGAAGATGTGAATAAAATGCTTATTTAAAGACATTCACACCATAACTGTGGTAGGGAATCGAACCCAAAACCTTTAGATCTGAAGTCTAATGCCGTATTCATTTGGCCACGCTGCTCCACAATATCAGAGGCAAAAGGATTATGATATGAATATATATAATAGCAGAGCTATAATTTGTAGGTTTAACCTCCCCTTAATCATATGTCATGAGAGCATGGGTCAGGATAAAAAATAGAAGGGGAGGCAGGAGAAAGTCTCTTTAAGGTTGGCCCCAAGCGAATAGACATAGTTATTTTACATTAGCATACAATGTTGTATAGTTCATTCGTGATAATGCAAACATGTATCAATGCAAATGATACATATAATTATACTCTATGGCATATTGCAAATAAAGTACATGAAAAAGCCATTGCCGGTCGTGGCAATCCAGCGCCATTGTCCCCCCAGCCAGGTACTCAATTACTCTTGAGTGGAGTTTAAGCGGCTTTCCAAGAAAGAGGTTGCGATTTCGATTAAACAGCGATGTAATTGGTAATATACAACTGTAGCTGTTTTGCTGGAAAAAAAAATACGGAAGTTACTATTAATCAAAAGTGGCTAATAACCCAGAATGCTATAAAGCAAAGTCAACGGTGAAAATCTCTTTCTCTTATCCGAACTGAACCTGAAAATGTGCACTTTACAAGAGTCAACCGCATTCTAACAGAATCATTTCTCCCGACCCCTGAAGCTATTAATTTAGGAGACAAATGACCTCCGCCCGCCTCGCTCCTGCAATTTTGGATGCAGACGAAAAAATGTTATTACAATCTGAGGTCAGCAGGTGCAGGCCCCAGTGAACCAGAGCAGACGATCGAAGCAGAAATGTCGAGGTTGGAAGATGATGTGTGCTGCTACCAGGTTCTGGGAAATCTCTCGAGACCTCTACCGATTAATCTTATATCATCTACTGTATCTAACAGTTAACTACTCCTAATCGCAAACTGCTTAATTGATTTTTTTTACTCAATAGCAATACATTCAGAATACAAATAGAGTCATAGTGGCAGCACATGTCACCACTTTTTCACTAACTTTTCCATACTCATAGGGTGTTGCGATTAAGCGGAATACCCTATATCAAAATGAGAAATCTAACGACCTCGGCGTTCATCCGTCCCGACCTCTCTGTGATTACAGAAGCTACCTGTACATATCTGGAGGAAATGAAAACATAACTACATTTACATTTAATCACTCTGTCCTACTTAATGTAAATTTATTATGAGAATGAGTTGTAAAGAAAATGGAGTGGTCTAGCTGTGTAAATATGGCGACTAGAGAAGCAATGATAATGCCAAGGGCGATGAATTCCACGCACTGTTTGGGTACCATGCACCAGAAACTAATAATAACAGGTACATTTAGAAATATTACTATAAAATACGAAATAACATACAAAGCGATAGAACTCTTTGGAAGAATATCAAAGAACACACTTGAAAAAAAATAGCTAGATTGATTATGATTATTACAGAAACTTACAGTTAAACATGTTAAGTTTTGACTACTATGTTCCTGCCGTAGGTGGGACGTGCACGTGAACAATATATAATACAAGACAAACACCCCATTTCACAAATGGGCAGGCAGGCAACGCACCAGCGGTGGAAGAATACCTAGCGCACCGAAAGGCATCATAGACGAATGCATTAGACTCCGTGAAAAAGTTGGACGATTGGCGAATCGGGCGGATTGAAAAGATCTATCGGAGATTGTATTTCGTTGCTAAACACATTCTGTTTTCAAAAAAAGGGTAAATAAAATAAAGAGGACTGATGTGTATAGTTACCCTTTGTGTATATTTCTACGAATTTAGGTGAAAACCGCATGTTTTTTCTTTACGTAGTTCTCAAGAAATCTGTGACACAAATTTGGCTGACGCGTTTTTTTAATATAGATACACCTTTTTTTTTTCTTCATTTCTTTCCTTAAGCAGTTTGTTGTTTTTTTTTTCCCTCAGCTAATGCACTTATTATGTGTTCTTGAAAATGTTAGTTTGTAATGATTATCACTGTGCAAGTGTGAAGTTAATTGTTTGGCGTATGCCTAATAAAGATTGAACTTGAAGTTGCTTATAATTTGGCCGGCACGTTCGAGCTTCCCTAGTGTATCTCATGATACTGGAAACTATTCTATATATATGTGAATTTGTGTACTTTAAATGTCTATGACGATGGTACTGTTGAATCTGTCATGTCTGTCCCGTCATACTTTTATATTATATTATTTATTATTATATTATATATAATTATATTTATATATTATATATTATTTGATCGCACACACAGCGTCTAAGTACAGCCAGGGAATGATTATTAAAACTTCTTAAATTTGCCATGCTGACTGGAAACAGCCTATCTATAATTTCGCAATTTTCACACGAGAGGCGTAGATACAATCTAAAGCCTCGAAAGCCTCACTGAAATGCAAATTGCCTTTTACCGTGACAATTTCACATCTTCCCATTGGTCAAACTGATTTCCAGCTGAGATGGTTGACTGCATAGAAGATCCACTTTAGGTGTAAAGATGCCAGTAGCACCTGGCATAAAAATATGCAATTTTAAATAATCCGTATAAAATCGGAAAACTGGCCATGGGGAGGAGGAGGGGAGGGGTTGCATTTTAATTTCAAAGGCTTAGATAGGTGCAAATATATGTGTGGACTCAGGATAGGTGAGGGTTAGCCACTCAAGTATAAAATTTGTGGTTGTTGCTAGGTGGGTAAGGTTACCCTGTTTACTGAGTGAAAAGAAGTAAGGAGTGAGCAGACGCAAACAGATGCTCACACAAAGTAGGATAAAGGGGAAGTGCTCAAGAAGACAGATGCAGAGAGAAAATGGAAGAAGGAAAAAAAGTGATGCGGTGGGAATCGAACCCGCGACCTCTGCGTCGGCACCCATCGCCTTGCCGTCAGTTTGGAATCAGGTAGACGTCTATACACGACCACGCCGTCACTCCAAAAAAAGTGGCTTAGTGGCCGGGGTCTTTCCCGAAGCCGAACAGAAGACTAGCAGTCATAGCGCTAAGCACGAGACTCACACATACCACAAGGCTTCCCCGCCCCCCTCTTGAGTAAAAAGGCCTAAGATATTAGGCAGTCTGCTTCACTGCCTAAATTCTCAAAAGCTAACTGGTTTAGGGGCATTTTTCCTTGTGTCAAAATTTAGAAGAAGAGATAAACAACATGTTTGGAAAGTATTTTGTCCTAGGACCCCTGGATAACTTAATTAGAGGTGTAAAACCTAATATAGCCAACAGTGAAAAAAAATCATTGGCATCTTCACACCTTTAAGACAGATCAGAGACAGCAAAACCAACAGACAGACCTATAAAATACTATTATCGTGTTGGCTGAGCATGGTAGGCTGCAAGAAATTCTGAAAGGCGTTGACCATCATAATGGAACTTGGCCTAGCGAACACCTGTGGAGATGTTCATGTTCTGGGAACAGCATTTATGTTTCATTTAACTCTGTATATCGTATACATGCCTACAGCAACGGCTATCAACCTTCCTTATTCAGGACTGTACAGAAATGAAATCATAAGAACTCAGTTCGTGGACTTAAATTCAGTTCACATGAACTTCAAACTTTCTTTTTCATTCAGGGTTGGTCATATGAACGCGGACCGTGAACTTCAGTCCAGTTCACGTGAACTTTAAACGCTTTTTCTCATTCAGGGTTGGGCAGAACTGAGATCATATGAACGCAGTTCGCGAACTTACGTTCAGTTCAAGTGAACTTTAAACGCCCTTTCTCATTCAGGGTTGGGCAGAACTGAGATCACATGAACGCAGTTCGCGAACTTACGTTCAGTTCAAGTGAACTTTAAACGCCTTTTCTCATTCAGGGTTGGGCAGAACTGAGATCATTTGAACGCAGTTCATGAATGTATGGCCAGTTCACGTGAACTTCAAACGCTCTTCCTCATTCACGGCTAGGCAGAACTGAGATCTTATGAACGCAGTTTGGGAACATAAATTCAGTTCACATGAACTTGATCTGATCTTAAAAGTCATTTTCGACGAACTGAGAACTGTAGCTATTGTGGATGATTCAGCTGAAATTTATTTTTATATCTAAATTTCAGTTCAGTTCAGTTCAGTTCACATCTACCTCGAAAACCAGAACCGAATTCCGATTTCTAAAACCAAAGGGAAACCGATCTAATCTGAACATTACCCACTTTTCATAGAACTGAACTAAACTTGATCTTGGGGCTTTTCCTCTTAGTGAACTGAACTCGACATGAACTGAATTTTTGGGTGAACTTGCACAACCCTGGCCTAAACTATACCTGCCCATAAGAAAAAAAAATACTGCAGAAGGCGGCATCTAACTGGTTTATCAACCTCCCAGTTGCTAATGAAAAGTCTCGCGACTGACCATAGGGTTGAAAAGGTTTGCTCCCTGGTTTGAATATGTGTATGCGGCAATCCCAAACTTGCGACCAAGCAGCGTGTGGAATCAAGATCTAAAGGTCCTGAGTTCGATTCCCGACTACGGTCATGTTGTAAGTGCCATGGGAAAGCATTTCATTCACATTTTCCTCAGTCCACCCGTCTGTAAAATGGGTACCTGGCTATAGGCAGTGGAGGATATTGTCAGAATGCTAGTGATCAGCGCCTATAAATGGCAGCGGCACTGTATGCTCCCCAGGGAGTCGAGAAAGTGCTAGAGTGATCAGGCCTGCTGGGGTAATATTAGTGTGAAGTCGCATGAGCGGGCATTAGCCTGGATATGAGACTTATAAATCGCATTATTATTATTATTATTATAAGACATAGTATTCTGACAGTCACATGAGAAGGATTTTCTATAAACCTAGGACGTAGATATCATCCTGAAGAGACAGGATGCCCAGGAAGGAAAGATTGTCTCAGTATTCTTGCCCAGGCCAAACACAGGGCTAAAAGCAAGAGACCAAGCTAACTGCGTCACCAGCGTTGAACTGATTGTTTCAGGCTTAAACGACAGCTCTGGAGTTAAAAAAGGAGAAGGGCATAATAGGACATTTCACTTATTTGAATTAAAACGTACGCTTCATTTTAGAACTCTTGTTTGTTGGAATTTCATAGGTAAAGATTTCGTCATTGTACAGAGATTTGGCAGATAGCTAGTTTACTGGCCATTCAAAGGCTACGGTAAAGAAAATTAATAATTATACAATAATAATAATAATAATAATAATAATAATAATGATAATAATAAATTGTATCTGTATAGCGCCCAATCCCCGAGGTGGGCTCTAGGCGCTTTGACATTTTTACAGTCTCTCAGATATGCACGTAAGCTCACTTCAGTACAATAAATATGAGAAAACACTCGTACCCAAACACACACACAGACACAGACACACACACACAGACACACACACAGACACACACACACACACACACACACAAACATACACACACACACACGCGCGCGCGCACACACACATACACATACAGACATTCACACGCACATATATATGCGCGCACGCACACACACACACACACACACACACACACACACACACACACACACACACACACACACACACACACACACACACATACATATTCATACACAATAATATAAATCAATTCAAAATTTAGTTGGAGTCAGCTATGTTTAGTTAGGAACCAAAATGTTTACTGAATAGATGTGTCTTGCTTAAGTAACCCCTTGAATGCAGGCAGTGAGTCAGAATTTCAAATATTACGGGAATATTACGATATACAAATATCTAGTATTTAAAATATGACAGCAAATCCATTTGATTAACGCAGATTCCACGGTCATTTTGGGCTGAGTTTACCCTCAGACAGTGCTTTAACGTTCATTTTTCAGTTACGGTTATGAGGCGAGATTTGAACCCCTATCAAGCCGACGAGAAGGAGACGCCTTTCAACCCCGTGAAAAATATCTAGGAATCCAAAGATACAAAATAAATATACTTAACCTCCATGTGTGTGCCCTGTAGATTTTGAATTTGAGTACTAGATAGAATGGATTATTTAACTGATTGGTGAGTAGAATGATTGTTTGATCGATTGATTGATATTCTGACTGGTTGATTGATTTCTTGATTTATTAATTGATGAATTTTTGATGTTTAATCTGCATGATCTTTTGCTATTATGTATGCCTACACACCAATTTGTGATCTGGACTTTTTCCCAATAAACCTTTTATTCCTGAAAAGCCCAGCGTCAGCAGAATTCGAACCTAGGGCCATTCGTCTCGAGAGACAAGCGTTCTACTTCTCGGCCATCCTGCCGGACATCCCCCACCTCCTCTCCAAAAAAAAAAAAAAAAAANAAAAAAAAAAAAAAAACTCAAAAAGAAAACAACAACAACAAAACAAAAACGTCTAAAGTTACCATCAATGTGACTTTCACCCATGGATAGACTGCGATGGGTCTGATAAAGCGAATTCCCTCAACCATAAATTTGAGACGAAGACCGGGGCGTAAATGGAAGCCCGGCGAGGAAATGGGGTGTTGAAGGCTGTTTTTCCTTAGCCAGTAATTTCTGTAACCCCCCTAGACCCTACGGTAAATGAAACTCATCGATTTCACATTTAAGCTATCGCTTTTCTGGGACCCTTTTGGTCCCTTGTCTAACGGCGCCGTTACTTCTGAAGTTCTTCCGGGAAAATTGCTGATAGGGGCGAATAGGTCAGGATAAGTCATATAATGTTGTAGTCTACATTGCGTAGAGTCATGTCTCTGGGAAATCTGTTTAAGTTTCAATGACTGCCATTTATATTTATGTGTGTACGTGTGTACGTGTGTGTGTATGTGTGTGTGTGTGTGTGTGTACGTGTGTGTGTATGTGTGTGTGTGTGTGTGTGTGTGTGTGTGTGTGTGTGTGTGTGTGTGTGTGTGTGTGTGTGTGTGTGTGTGTGAAGGAAGAATTAAACAATATAAGTATGTGTGGAAAGTATTTTGACGAGACCCCTTGGTAAGTCTTTGAGAAATGTAAAACCCTCTAAAGCCAGCAATCAACAATGATAAAAACATTGGCATCTTAATGCCTGTAAATATATATTACATGATGTTACTATAGCTTGCTGCTGTTACTAGCTCCAGCTGTCTCGAGTGGTAGTAGCGAAGCTGGTGCGGTTTGTTATGGTAATGTCCGCTTGCAGTTCAGGTAAACACAAGCTAACCGCTCGCACGTGATGTAGATCTAGACCAGTGGTAAGGGAGGCTGACGGGTGGCTGACGANACAACTGGAAAAAAATGACTTCCTCGGTGGCAAATTCCAAATTCATTGCCAAGTTCATCAGACCATTAGGTTTTGACATATCAAATAATAATAATTGTAATAATAATAATAATAATAATAATAATAATAATAATAATAATAATGCGATTTATAAGGCCAGCTCATGTGACTTCATATTATTACCCAGCAGCCTGATCACTCCAGAACGTTCTCGACTCCCTGTGGAGACAGTGCCGCTGCCATTTAAAGGCACTGATAACTAGCGTACTGACAATATCTTCCATAGCCCATAACCAGGTATCCATTTTACAGACGAGTGGACTTAGGAAAATGTGAATAAAATGCTTTTTTAAAGACATTCACAACATAACTGTGGTAGGGAATCTAACCCAAGACCTTTAGATCTGCAGCCGTATTCATTTGGCCACTCTGCTCCACAATATCAGAGGCAAAAGGATCATGTTAATAACAGAGCTATAATTTGTAGGTTTCATCTCCCCTTAATCATATGTCATGAGAGCATGGGACAGGATAAAGGTTTGTGACACCTATTAGAAGGGCAAATCACTGATTGTGTACAACCCAATTAATCCGCTAATACATAAAATCCCCCTTTTTGGGGGCCCTAGCAGCCAGTGTTAGGGTGTAGAAATGTATAAAATGACCTGTGATCTAACTAAAGCATTTAATTTTAACGTTTCAGGTACAATTTGAGCCTTCTAGATAAAAAAATAAAATGTGTAGGCCTATGTATTCGCACGCGGTCAAAACCAGCCAAATGAAAAATTGGGGACCAAATCAGAATTTGAGGTGCTCGGGCAAAAGAAGTACTTTAACCTCCATGGAAGAAATTTCCCCAAATCACAGTCGTATATTTAGAATAACACAAAATGTTAATAGGGCCAAAAGAAGAAAAAACCATAGGTGTCAAAAACCTAAAAAAGGAAGGGGAGGCAAGAGAAAGTCTCTTTAAGGTTGGCCCCAAGCGAATAGACATAGTTATTTTGCATTAGCATACAATGTTGTATAGTTCATTCGTGATAATGCAAACATGTATCAATGCAAATGATACAAAGAAATATACTCTATGGCATATTGCAAATAAAG
>JAWQUT010000544.1:51821-62267 GCA_033807755.1 Ellobium chinense | reverse complement strand
CACACACACACACACACACACACACACACACACACACACACACACACAAACATGCACACATACACACACACGCACGCACACATATTCATACACAATAATATAGATCTATTCAAAATTTAGTTGTGACAGAGTCAGCTATGTTTAACTAAGAACCAAAATGTTTACTGAATAATACTTTTAAGTAATCCCTTGTATGCAGCCAATGAATCGGAATTTCGAATATTACGGGAATATTACGATATACACATATCTAGTATTTAAAATATGACAGCAAATCCATTTGAGTAAAAGCAGAGTCCCACGGTCATTGTGGGCGGAATTTGCCCTCACACAGTGCTTTAACCTCCCTTTTTCAGTTACGGCCATGAGGAAAGATCTGAACCCCCATCAAGCCGGCGAGAAGGAGACGCCATTTTAACACCCCGAAAAATATGTAGGGATCTAAAGATACAAAATAAATATACTTAACCTCTATGTGTGTGCCCTGTAGATTTTGAATTTGAGTACAATAATAATATAGAATGGATTATTTAACTGATTGGTGAGTAGAATGATTGTTTGATCGAATGATTGCTATTCTGACTGGTTGATTGATTTCTTGATTTATTAATTGACGATTTTTTTTTTTTTATGTTTAGTCTGTATGATCTTTTGTTATTATGTATGCCTACACACCAATTTGTGACCTGGACTTTTTCCCAATTAACCTTTTACTCCTGAAAAGCCCGGCGTCAGCAGAATTGAACCTAGGGCCTTTCGTCTCGAGAGACAAGCGTTCTACTTCTCGACCGTCCTGCCGGACATCCCCCACCTCCTCTCAAAAAAACAAACACAAAGCCCAAAACAGAAAACAAAAAAAAAACCACAAAAAAACCGTCCAAAGTTACCATCAATGTGACTTTCACCCATGGATAGACTGCGATGGGTCTGATAAAGCGAATTCCCTCAACCATAAATTTGAGACGAAGACCGGGGCGTAAATGGAAGCCCGGCGAGGAAATGGGGTGTTGAAGGCTGTTTTTCCTTAGCCAGTAATTTCTGTAACCCCCCTAGACCCTACGGTAAATGAAACTCATCGATTTCACATTTAAGCTATCGCTTTTCTGGGACCCTTTTGGTCCCTTGTCTAACGGCGCCGTTACTTCTGAAGTTCTTCCGGGAAAATTGCTGATAGGGGCGAATAGGTCAGGATAAGTCATGTAATGTTGTAGTCTACATTGCGTAGAGTCATGTGTCTGGGAAATATGTTTAAGTTTCAATGACTGCCATTTATATGTACGTGTGTACGTGTGTGTGTGTGTGTGTGTGTGTGTGTGTGTGTGTGTGTGTGTGTGTGTGTGTGTTTGTAGGTGTGTGTGTTTGAAGGAAGAATTAAACAATATGTGTACGTGTGTACGTGTGTATATATATATGTGTGTGTGTGTGTGTGTGTGTGTGTGTGTGTGTGTGTGTGTGTGTGTGTGTGTGTGTGTGTGTGTATGTAGGTTTGTGGGTGTTTTAAAAGAATTGTATAATATCCCGTTTTAAAATTCTCTGGCAAGGCCTAGAAACCAGTGTAGGGCAGAACAAAGGAGTTGGATTTGAATTGAAAAGCTTAGATAGGTGCCTAGGTGCCAGTCTTTTGGTAGATGCATAGGTGAATTTTTTTTTTTTTTTTGCCACAGCGTTACAAACTGTGTTATTATTGCTAGAATGGTAAGCTTACCCTGTTTACCGTGTAAAAAGTTTTAAATATTAAATAGTCTTATTCACTACCAAAATTCTGAAATTGTATTTGGTCAAGGGGGCATTTTTCTATGTCTTAAAGTCTGAAGGAGGAGTTAAACAATACAAGCATGTGTGGAAAGTATTTTGGCATGAGACCCCTTGGTAAGTCATTGCGGAGTGTAAAACCTTCTAAAGCCAACAATGAAAAAAAAAACCAAAACATTGGCATCTTAATGCCTGTAAATATATATTACATGATGTTACTACAGCTTGCTGCTGTTACTAGCTCCAGCTGTCTCGAGTGGTAGTAGCGAAGCTGGTGCGTTTGTTATGGTAATGTCCGCTTGCAGTTCAGGTAAACACGAGCTAAACGCTAGCACGTGATGTAGATCTAGACCAGTGGTAAGGCAGGCTGACGGGTGGCTGACGAGACCCGGTGGCAGAAAGGGCCACAGTGTGAGCAACGGTGGTTTTTCGGCGCAGAGCAAAAGGAAAGACTACGATGTAACGAATTTGAAGAAAATAATGGTCGGAGAGCTCCCAATGCAGTGGAGTAGGTAAGTCTTGCATTGAGTTATGGGCTGTCTTGTTTGCCTCTGTGTGTGAGAGGAATACATCAGTAAAAAACAATGCTCAAGAACACAAATGCAGAGAGATTTCCCCCCCCCCCCCCCCCCCNCACCCCACATCACTTTTTTTTTTACTTATTCCATTTCCTCGTTGCGTTTCTCCGTTAGCCCATCCTGTATGAGTATCTAACTGTGTCAACTCACTCCTTAAATCTTTCACTTAGTTCTCCGTTTCTATCTCGTACTTCAAAAAAATTTAAAGCGCCAACCAATTTTTTTGTTGTTGGCATATCGCAGATGAACAGGATCTAACAGGCAAAAGAGCAGAGGAGAAACAAAGTGAAAAGATGCAGAATGATCTTACCAGATGATTAGGAGTGGTCAGAAACATCCGGGTGTTAACAGGTGGCAGGGGAAGGACTGGGGCCCAGAAGGAAGTTCGCATACGTCGTAATGTTTGGAGCTTAATGAATGAATGAATGAATGAATGAATGAATGAATGAATGAATGAATGAATGAATGAAAGTTAAAACAGTACGTGATGATAGTAGACTTGTTGTTACCTCCAGCTGAAACACCCGCACATTTCCGTGAATATTGATGTGTGATACAAACGACCAAATCACACATACTTGCTTTTGCAATACCTCTATTATAGTGATGATTGTGTTCATATATTTCTTTAAATAAACTGGCACATCACAAGAATTTTGGCCTCGTAACGCTAACTTTGTTGCAAATAACACAAACGGCAGTGATGTCATGCATATAGGCGCCTAACAGTAACACCTATCTACAATCTATTCTGCTCAGAATGATAGCTAACTGACAACGTCTATACGTTATATACCCTTAGCGTAATTATAGTTCTAGTCCCTAGAATGCATAATATCATGCAACATTTGGGCCATGGTTTGCTGGGGAATAAAGCTGGTTAGAATGTTCCGATATATCATTTATTGAATGTACGGTACTATATACTAAGTGTATGAAAACGTTAAACCCAAAAATCAGCTACAAAACAATGTTTGGCTTAATATTCAAAGGATATTTCAGTTTGCAGAGTAATAACACATCTCACAGGAAACTGCTATCTCTTTAACAATTAGAAAGACGATTCGGTAAACTGTATGTTGAAAAATATCAATTTTTATTCCACTGTTTTGGCATTCGCTAACTTGGCAAGCCAGGGGTTAACGGGCAAACAAAAAAGTAGCGGTGGACTTAGACATGGACCAACTGGCCGCACGTGCGAAAACGAACTTGGTTCGTTTAAAGAAAATCTTAAAGGGGGCAAGTTTGGGGGGAAGGAGAAGAGGGGGGAGGTATCGCCCCCCCCCCTCCATCTCCTTCTCGCCCTTCTGTACCATTTTCACCCCCTTTGCTCACCCGTCCACTAACATTCTACAGAGAAGATAGGGAGAAAACCCAGTGTACCATATCCCTCACACTCTCCCTCCTTCCCTCACCCTCTCTCTCTGTCTCTCACCCACCCCAGACTTCGCTCGCTGCGCTCACACTTTACTCACGCGCGGCGGGAATGGATGCTCCCACCGAGAAGGATGCATGCACGAGGGAGAGAGAGAGAGTGAGTGAGTGAGTGAGTGTGCGGAGGGAGTAAGTGAGTAAGGAAAATAGCTCAGACGGCGCGCGTGGTCGGGGTACCGGTAGTATTGGCCGATACTCTCTCCACTAACACACTGGAGTGCCAGAAATGGGAGCAAAAGTCGCAGAGACGACGTGATGACTTCGCCCAGTCGAATTTCGCCTGCTTTGTCTTAGTAGAGTGAGTGGAACCAACTCCTCTACAAGACAGCTTCGCCGTTTCCAATTTGGCCATTATTTAAAAAAAAAATAATTTTTTTTTTGCTTGGCTTTGATACACTTACTCGTGTGGCGAGTGTGTGTTCGCAAATCCATTTTTCGCCTATTCGCTTTTCATCACGGGGGATAATTGTTGTTGTCGTCTCTACAATATATTGGCTCTTCACCAGTTTTTGCCATGAGTAAGTATTTTAGGTGTGAATGTGTGTTTTAGATAAGTTGAAGCAAACATCACATGGGCGACCCATATTTTTTATAAAGTCTCAAAAAGACAGGAATGCTATAATTATGGGGTCTATAATTATAAAGATCATGAATGTTGAATGTAGACCCCAATAAGAAATATATTTTAACCATATTCTTAAAGTATTTCAGTAAGTACTGAAGGTAAGTTGTGAAGAGTTATTTTATATATGTTAGAGTCATAACACATAGGTTGCCCGTATTTCTTAAGAGTTCGATAAGATAGGAATAGAACTACTATAAATCTTCCACAAAGAACGTGAAGATAGACCCCAATAACAAACCTATGACCATATTTCTAAGTAACTCAGTAAATACTATACTTTTTTTTATTTCATTTGTGAATGTTTATTTTAGAGATGTCAGATCTACATTACGCAGGCGTATCCGTATATGTAAAAAATGGAAAAGACACCAAAGCTATAAATCATCAATGGAAAGCATGGGCGTTAACTTCAGGCATCAACCTGGCACCAGAGTTTTAGTACTTTAGTAACTACTAGTTGAAGATAAAAAGGTATCTCCATAATTATGGGATCCCCTTGACCTAGGAGACGTTCGACAAATTCAAATAATTCTGTACCATATTAGTCTCCAACATGGATAAACTTTTTAGCCAAGTTGTAAAGGAACTTAATAACTACTAGTAGAAGATAATCATATACCTCCTTATAGGTTCCCTTGACCTAGGAGACGTTCAACAAATCCAAATAAAATTATGTACCATATTAGTCTCGAACATGGATACACTTTTTAGCAAAGTTGTAAAAGAACTTACTAAATACTAGTAGAAGATAATCATATACCTCCTTATAGGTTCCCTTAACCTAGGAGACGTTAAACAAATCCAAATAAGTATGTACCACATTGGTTTCGAACATTTGTTTTAGTTTCAGTGAATTCGAGCACCAACGCTAGAATGTGAATAGGTTTACAGTTTAACGCTACTCCTGAAGTCAGAGAACTTTAATAATTGAGCTTTTCTGATCCACCCAGTGGACGCCACAAACTCATTTATGGTTACAAACCATGCACTACAAAACTCACAATAATTTTTCTGTACGCAGTTGTACTAAAATAAATACAGTCAAATTTACATACGGTCCAAACTGAGCGAATAGACGAGAGAAAACAAAAAGGTCCAATTTTGCAATTTATTTTGTAATCCTCTTTACAATGTGTTAAATCTACGATGGACTGGAAATGTTAATGAAACTAAGAAAACTTTAAATTTTTTGGTATAATAATGATATAGAGACTGCTCAGGAACAATGTAACTGTTTCTCACGGGGACTATTTCTAGAAAATGTGTTACCTTGGTAACAGGTACACTTGTATTCTATGCACGGCAGAAATCCTTGCTTTAAGATTTTGTGTTCAACAAGAACAAGAATTCAACAAAGTAACAACAACAACAACAACAACAACAACAACAACAACAACAACAACAACAACAACATGACAATATCAGTTACGCTTTCTTTCTCTTCTCTCTCCCTACCCCCCTCCCCTCCCCCCTCTCTGTCTCCCTCTCTCTCCGCCTGTTACTATCTCTCCTAGTGGTCTGCAAAGTCTGTATCTAACGAAGACGCAGGAAGAGTTTACACAGAGGGACATGTCTGCAATTTGCATTTGTTTACCTAACTTTACCCTCAGTTCAAAGGCCTGTTTTTCTGCGAATATGATAATACTGTCTAGATCTAGATCTACATCTACTTGATTCCTCTTTCTCCCACACAACACTCATGGAAAACGCTTGCAGAAAAAGGCAGGTGTGTAAATTTTGAGCATTTCAATGTAAACATCATGTAGCGTTCGCTAGCAACAAGGTTTGGAAATTCTAGGTATCCGCTTATCTGAACCTGTACACTTTTTCCTGCTTCAAGCATTGGGATTTGTTTGTGCAGTTTAGCCGATTCCAGAAATGCTTGTTCACCTACCTGGGAAGGAGTGGTGAATGAGTAAGCGATTCATCTAGGCAATGAGTGAATGAGTGAATAAGTGAGTAAAATTAATGAGTGACTGAGTGAATACGTGAGTGAGCGAATGAGTGAGTGAGTGAGTGAGTGAGTGACTGAGTGAGTGAATGTGAATGAGTGATTGAGTGAGTGAGTGAGTGAGTGAGTGAGTGAGTGAGTGAGTGAGTGAGTGAGTGAGTGAGTGAGTGAGTGAGTGAGTGAGTGAGTGAGTGAGTGAGTGAGTGAGTGAGTGAGTGAGTGGCGGGGAGACGGAGGGAGTGTGTGAGTATTCGAATGAAAAAATATGCGAAACTGGGAAGGAACTTCCTTCAACTGTCTTTAGGATGATGTGGAAAGATTCCAAGCCTATCCCCTCAGGTTGGAAGCCGTTTAAATGCATACATTATTACACTGCAGGGGCTGCTAACTTCACAACGATCAGATCACTACGCTAGTTTACGAATTCTAAAATACTGTAGGTATGAAGATGCCAATGTTTTTTTTCAATGTTGGGTATAAAAGGTATTACACTTCTCATTAACTTATCCAGGGGTCCCAGGCCAAAATACTTTCCAAACATGTTGTTTAGCTCTTCCTCCAAATTTGGACACAAAGAAAAATGCCCCAAAACCAATTAGATTTTGAAAATTTGGGCAGTGAAGGAGGCTGCTTAATATTTTAGGCCTTTTCGCTCAGTAAACAGGGTAACCTTATCCACCTAGCAACAATCACAAATTTTATACTTGAGTGGCTAAACCTCACCTAATTTGAGTCTACAAATGTATTTGCACCTATCTAAGCCTTTGAATTCAAAGTCCAACCCCTCCCCCCCTCCTCATGGTCAGTTTTATGATTTTATAAGGGCTATTTAAAATTGCATATTATATTTTTATGCCAGGTACGATTGGCATCTTCATACCTGTAGTGGCGGATCTGGGCAGGGGACGAATAGGTACTGGTCGGGACACGGCGCTTTTGAGCTGGGAAGGATTGGNGGGGGGGGGGGGGCACGCATGGAAGAATGAAACATTTTTTTCAGGCGGAAACAGAGGAGGGTGAGAGAAAAATAGGACAGAGAAAACGAGAAAGACAAAGAGAAGATTGGGGAGGGGTAGGACAAATGTTTTTGTTGTCGTTGTTGCTGTTGTTGCTGCTGTTGTTGTTGCTGTTGTTGTTGTTGTTGTTGTTGTTGTTGTTGCTTAAAACTTGATACTATAGCACGTTTTGCCTAAAACATTGATATCTTACGGAATTTCTGGGGTTTGAGCAAAATCATTCTGCGGGGCTTCATTATGGCCGGTATGATGAATGAAACTAAAATATTCGAAGTATATTAAAAAAAAAAATATTTATTCTTTCTCTCTCTGCCCGCAGTGGATAAAAGGGAGCCCACCACGTAGGTGTTTCTGGTCTAGGGCCCCATGAAGCCTAAATCCGCCCATGTTCACCTTCACGTATAAACCTATTGCAACCCCCAGACCGTTAGACTCTCTTTTCAACTACCCGCAGTAACCCATTTCATTTCAAGAGTTGAAGACGAAATTTAAAGAATGTAAACAGACGTGCGCTTTGAATAAGAATATATAATCAATAGAAATCAGGTCAACAACCAGGAAAGGGGAAGGGGGTAGTTAAATAAATCAAAATTAGGTTTATAAACAAAAGGAGGCCTCAGATTTCTTCGTAAAATAAACAAAAAAATAGCTGTAATAGGTTGGGTCGTCTTTCAGTCAACTTTCAAATGCGCAACTTTACATTGCAGGAGCCACCTTGTTAAATCTTCTGTGGGGCAAGAGGATGCCAATGTTTTTTTTTTTTTTTTCATTATTGGCTAGATAAGTATTTCCACTCCTCATTAACTTATCAAGAGGTCCCATTCCAAAATACTTTCCACACATATTGCTTAACTCTTCCTTTAAATTTTTGACGCTAGGAAAATGCTCCAAG
The DNA here is from genome assembly GCA_033807755.1 of Ellobium chinense. Taxonomy (NCBI): domain Eukaryota; kingdom Metazoa; phylum Mollusca; class Gastropoda; order Ellobiida; family Ellobiidae; genus Ellobium; species Ellobium chinense. The sequence goes on along the minus strand of JAWQUT010000544.1, from coordinate 54,019 downwards.
ACCAGTAAGATTGCTTTATACNAATAATAATAATAATAATAATAATAATAATAATAATAATAATAATAATAATAATAATAATAATAATGCGGTTTATAAGTCTTATATCCAGGCTAATGCCCGCTCATGCGATTTCACACTTGGTTTGCTTTTTCTTTGTTCCACGAAATGTATCAGATCTGATACCCTGGGCACTAGAGGGTTAAAGAATGTAAACAGACGGGCGCTTTGCATAAGAATAATGTAATCTGTAGAAATCAGGTCAACAACCAGGAAAGGGGAAGGGGGTAGTTAAATAAATTAAAATTAGGTTTATAAACGAAAGGAGGCCTCAGATTTCTTCGTAAAATAAACAAAAAAAATAGATGCAATAGGTTGGGTCGTCTTTCAGTCAACTTTTTAATGCGCAACTTTACATTGCAGGAGCCACCTTGTTAAATCTTCTGTGGGGCAAGAGGAGCCAATGTTTTTTTTTTTTTTTTCATTATTGGCTAGATAAGCTTTTCCACTCCTCATTAACTTATCAAGAGGTCCCATTCCAAAATACTATTCACACATATTGCTTAACTCTTCCTTTAAATTTTTGACGCTAGTAAAATGCTCCAAGACCAGTAAGATTGCTTTATACCTGAGTGGCAAAACCCCACTTATTCTGAGTCAACGGAAGTAATTACATCAGATCTAAGTCTTTAAAATTCAAATCCATGCCCTTTCCTCTTTCCACGTTGTCAGTTTTCTGATTTTGTAAGGAATATTAAAAAAAAAGTACATTCTTTATGCCAGATACTACTGCCATCTTCGTCCCTTGGACCAGTAAATAAAAAATAATTCTCCTTGAACCAAGGAACGTTCCGAACTATTCTAGACTAATTCGTGGGTCTGGAGCTACAGGTGTGCTCAAAGTATATTATTATCATATTTACAGTGGGGGGTCCTCCATTTACAATTTTCACAGTTTTAAATTTAGATGACAAGAGGTTAAAATGGCTTTCTTTTGCAGATCACAGACCCGCACAGTGCTGACTGCAACAAATATCTTTTTATACAGTCAGGACTGCTGATGTAGTTTCAGATTAAACAATTATTTTTTTTACACACCCGTTCAAAGAGCAGATTCTATACCCTGCTGTTATTGATTCTAATAGTTTTTGGATTGTGATCCAGTTAGATTTCTATAACCTTCAGTTGTACTAATATTTTTCTGCTCGGATTTCCACAGAATTCATGTTTTGTTTCGTTAACGCGGCCCGTGTTAATCCCCAGTTTACCCCAATCCCGCTTTTTAATTTCCTCCCGGTTCCAAATTTTATATCTTTCATTTTCTCCTCCCTCCCATTTGCTATTATTAAACGGTTTCGGAAATTAAACTTCCATCTTTTTATTTTGTTTTTGTTCGTATTTTACACAAACAAGTCAAATTTGTTTGGGTCGCCTACATCGCAAAACCGTGCCTCTGTTTGATTCTAATTCAAAATCTCTTCCGCTGGATTTATTCTTCTGTCAGTTTGAAGCAGGGTCGAGATGGCCTTTTCAGCTACTCCCCCCCCCNCCCACCCCCCCTTACTCGGCCTCTTCCTTGTCTGCCATCTATAGAACACGTTTTGTTATGAGATTCGCTGGAATTTGCTATTCGGATAATTTGTGGCCAAATCATTGTTCTGCTTAGATCCGTTACCCACACACTTTGAGCCATGATGGGCCCCGACTAGCCCTTCCGCTTCCTCCTGCAACCCCTTTATTCCCACTTTGTGGAAAACTGTATGAGAGGGTGGGGGGTCATAGCGGCCTAAGCCGTAACTCCAACAAAGAAAATAATCCGCATAATACGTTCATCGTAATAAGAAATAATTATCCATCAGGTTGAGCGTGTAGTTTTCGCGAAGCTGTGGCCAGAGACAAGTGTACGGACCTCATAATTACTCTCTCTCTCTCTCTCTCTCTTTCTCTCTCTCTCTCTCTCTCTCTCTCTCTCTTTCTCGCCCATTCCCCGCTTTTCTGTCCTTTCTCTCCATAATGTTATCGTGCCCTCTCCGTGTGCCACCCCCCGCCTCCTCCACTGAAAGCAAAAAATAATGGGCTAAGACTCACTGAACCTATGCGTAAATCCATCACTAACACCCACTTTGCATTTCTGGAGCATTGCTCCACTGAATACATTGGTTACGCCCCCTTCCCCCCCCCCCCCCCCCCCCCCCCCC
>JAWQUT010000544.1:6073-16949 GCA_033807755.1 Ellobium chinense | reverse complement strand
AGCCCTTTCTCGTATGTCAACAGACCCCCTCATTATCAGCTCAGGTGGTCTTGCGTAATAAGATAATAATAATAGTTACTGTTAAATTTACCATGTTAGCCAAGAGGAAATAATAAGCTCGTTATCGATCCAGTTATTTTTTTTGGTATTAATAACAACAACAATGATGGTTATAGGTTTCTTACCGAGGTTAATGCCCGCTCATTTGACTTCACACTATTTTTGCACTTAGCTGACCAGATCAATCAAGGACTGAGTCAGCTCGTTGGCGCGGATACAGTATCTATACATTTATTATAGGCAATGGTCACTAGCATTATAAAAATATCTTTCTTTGATAGGTATCCATTTTACATACGAACGAACAGATAAAAATGTGAATGAAATGTATTCAAAGAGTCCTTACAACATCATCATCAGCAGCAAGAATTGAACCCATGCCCTTCATATTCTGAGTCCAACATCTTAACCACTCGACCACATGGATATAATAAGAGCGGGGTGTTAGCTATAGCCTTGTAGAAAATGTTTTTGATTAGCAACACACCCTATAAATAAGCAATTCCCTCTCAACCAATGAAAACAAATTTTCAAATCTGAGCAATCAGGCAGACAGATTCTGCGATATGTATGTGGCACTTTGATTTTGATTGTCTCTCAGAAGTTCGGCTCCTGTTTCTTGATGTGTTTTTTTTTCACGCATAAGAGCAGAGCGATATCTATTTTATTCAAAGGGGGAACTNGGATACAGTATCTATGCATTTATTTTAGGCAATGATCACTAGCTTTACGAAAATATCTTTCTTTGATAGGTATCCATTTTACATTCGAACGAACAGAGAAAAATGCGAATGAAATGTATGCCAAGGGTCCTTACAACATCATCATCAGCAGCAAGAATTGAACCCATGCCCTTCATATTCTGAGTCCAACATCTTAACCACTCGGCAACATGGATATAATAAGAGCGGGGTGTTATCTATAGCCTTGTAGAAAATGTTTTTGATTAGCAACACACCCTATAAATGAGCAATTCCCTCTCAACCAATGAAAACAAATGTTTCAAATCTGAGCAGTCAGTCGAACAGATTCTGCGATATGTGGCACTTTGATCTTGATTGTCTCTCAGAAGTTCGGCTCCTGTTCCTTGATGTGTTTTTTTCTTCACGCATAAGAGCGAAGCGATATCTATTTTATTCAAAGGGGGACTCTCAATTTAGATCTAGATGACCAGTCATGAATGTGCAAGTTTGTCTTTCGTCTGTGTGTTTATGTGTCTGTGTGTGTGTCTTCTGTTTGTCTCTCTCTCTCTCTCCCTCTCTCTCTCTCTTTCTCTCTCTCTCTCTCGCTGTGTGTGTGTGTGTGTGTGTGTGTGTGTGTGTGTGTGTTTCTGTTTGTCTGTCTAGTCGCCAGCCTGCTCTTTCCTGCCCTGCCTGCCTGCCTGCCTACCTGACTGTCTGTCTGTCTTCTCTCTCCCGAGTATCTGTCCATTAGATTACCTCCAACGATTTGCTTCCGTTTGCATTCTGTTTGCCTTTTTAGCTAATCTATCTTTTTCTTCCTCAGACAACATTTCTCCATATCTGTCTATCTTTCTATCTGTCTATCTAAATCCTCCTTTTCTTAAATCTTTAATTTAAATCTTAGACATTTCTCGGTCTGTCGAGCATCTAGGAACTTCTCCCGATCTACTCCATCATTCAAAGAGCTGTAAATTTACATTAAGCCGAATAACTTACTCACCTTCGTAACTACCAGTAAGCAGACACTACTCACGGCAAATAAATACATGTATTTATCATGACACTGCTCGCATTCCACTTTTCTACAGTCATCTGGTAAAACCTTGTATGTCAGTTTTGGGTTCGAGATCAAGCTAATCGTATATCTGGACTCTATAGATCATAATATCCTTGTTATTAATTAATTTTACAGAATGGAAAACGCTGTTATTAATCTGATTTAACACCGGCAAAGTTTAATGGGTCTGATTTTGGCTCGTTTAGGAAATTCATCAGGCAAGACCAAGGCATAGGCTTTTATGAAAACGTGCATCAACTCTCATAAAACACTAAAAATGTATGTTCCAATTCTAATAAAATACATCCCTCTCCTTTCCACCCTCCCGCTTCTCAGTTGCTACAACTACAAAGATATTTTTCCTGACTACTCATTTTTGACTTAGACACATGTAATGGGTTTTACAAGACCACATCAGTATTGCGTACGCAAGAAGCAAAACAACCTTTCTATTTACCCCGAATCTACATTCCTTTTTTTCTTTATCTGCTGGTCCAAACACAACAATTGCAACCCTAGAGACATCTGTGTAAACATTCCGGAATGGTGCACAGCTTGGCACCAAATTCGAAAACAGTACATGGAAATTCTGCGCATATCAATAGTGGTATGTAGAGTATTCTGGGGGGGGGGGGGGGNGGGGGGGGGGGGGGGGGGGGGTAGGCCTTCTACAACTGATCTCTTTCTCATCCTCTTCGCCTGTCTCCAATGCCAAGTCTTTCTACTTCTCCTTCTTCTTTCCTTCCTTCTGATCTTCTTCTTCTTCTTCTTCTTCGTAAAGTCTCTTGTTTTATTCTTGTAGAGTTGTTATCCTTAACATCTGACTTTTCCTCATCATCCTTCTCTAATGACAAGTCTTTCTACTTCTCCGTCTTCTTTCCTTCCATCTGATCTTCTTCTTCTTCTTCGTAAAGTCTCTTGTTTTATTCTTGTAGAGTTGTTATCCTTATCATCTGATTTTTCCTCGTCTTTTTCATCCTTCTTCAGTGACAAGTCTTTCTACTTCTCTTTCTTCTTTCCATCTGATCTTCTTCTTCTTCTTCTTCCTCTTCTGCTTCTTCCTCTTCTTCTTCGTAAAGTCTCTTGTTTTATTTATGTAGAGTCGTTATCCTTATCATCTGATTTTTCCTCGTCTTCTTCATCCTTCTCCAATGACAAGTCTTTCTACTTCTCTTTCTTCTTTCCTTCCATCTGATCTTCTTCTTCTTCATCTTCTTCTTTGTCTTCTTCGTAAAGTCTGTTGTTATATTCTTGTTGAGTTGTTATCCTTATCATCTGTTTTTTTTCTCATCCTCTTCATCCAACGACAAGTCTTTCTACTTCTTCTTTCCTTCCTTCTGATCTTCTTCTTCTTCTTTCTCTTCTTCTTCGTAAACTCTCTTGTTTTATTCTTGTAGAGTTGTTTTCCTTATCATCATCCCCTTCTTCATCACTACCATCACTACCACCACAAACACCACCCTGACATGTACAGCCAACATTGGTAATACTCTCATAAAAACTAAACCCCAACAACTCTCCCGCTCAGTGCCTGGCTCAATGCAAGGCACTCACCCTTGTAGCTCTAAAAAAATATGTCTCACCTGCCAGTAGTTAAACCTCTTAAGGTTCGTCACTAGTTCTGTAACAGGGCAATTATTTCCTGTACAACATCGTATTACATGCATCACTCAGAATGTGATTTACGTCAATTTACGTGTTCCAGATGTAAGGTACAATACACTGGACAGACCAGCAGCAGCTGCTCTCTCTCTGCACTCTCCGCACTCATAATGGTGATTATTATCATCATCATCATCACCATTAGTATGATGTTACTGAGGATGATAATAATAGTGATGATATTCATCATCATCCTATCGTAGTCATCATAAAACCCTACCATCCCCATCTTCCTGCTGTGGTGCACTTCACTTAACAATCATTATTTCATTACCATCATCTTACACAGCAGCAGCAGCAGCAGCAGCAGCAGCAGCAGCAGCAGCACCACCACCACCACCACCACCACCATCACTCACACAATAACCTTATCATCAGCATCATCATCATTGCTAAACATCCGACTGTAAATCACAGACAAACAACACTCACCTATGAAAACACGTGCCAAGCATGTGCGGGAGATCTGGCAGCTAAATTCCCCCCCCCCCCNCCCCGAAAATGCCAGGGATATCGATTACTGTGCATGTCTGATTGTGTAACAGTGGGCAACTGTACAGGTGCCCTGGGTATTGTCAGGGGCGTATGATCTAGTGAGGTGCCATGGGGAGGAATAGATGAGGGGTAGATGCATGGACTCGTGTTTGTTTAGACGGGACCTATTATTAAATGGTGTAAGCATTACAAATAAGTGGGTAGGTGAGTGGATGGATGGATGGATGGATGGATGGATGGATGGATGGATGGATGGATGGATGAGTTGATAGATGGATGAGTTGATGGATGGATGAGTTGATGGATGGATGGATGGATGAGTTGATGGATGGATGGATGGATGGATGGATGGATAAGTGGGTGGATGGATGGATGGATGGATAAGTGGATGGATGTATGAGTGGATGGATGGATGGATGAGTGGATGGACGGACGGACGGACGGATGGATGGATGGATGGATGGATGGATGGATGGATGGATGGATGGATGGATGAATGGATATAAGGCCTGAGGAATGGATGGATGGAAGGAAGGATTAGAAGGGCAGGAAAAATACGTACACAAATAGAGACCTACTTTTGTTTGTACTCACCAATATAACACTAATTATTAAATGTTCTTTGCGCAATTAGTGCAAAAGGGAATTTTGGAACAGTTCAGCATTACGTGATAATTATCCTCTGCGTTAATAGCTGTGGTATAGTACACGCAGTCCACACACACACACACACACACACACACACACACACACACACACACACACACACACACACACACACACACACGAGAGACTCAACTAATACAAGCACCTCTATCAGCTGCTGGCGAATTTAGGCACCGCCCTAATCCCAGCTTGGCTTTTGCATATTCCTCACAAAAAAGTGGAGAATAACTTTAAGTTCAGTTCAGTTCAGTTCAATTCAGTTCAGTCGTCTATTGTAGGCCCTGTGGCCAATTCCAACATAGTTACAAAACAAATGCAATACAATTATAATAATAACAATAATACAAGTAATAAGATAATACAAAAATCGTCCACCCTCACTCTATCGCTCCGTTTCTCTGGTTTGTCACTCACTTCTACTTTCCACTCAGAATACATATTTAGTTTAAGAGTACTTTCGACAACTTATTTTCTTGCAACATATTTCTTCTGGCTGCAAAAATCTTTTTTTCCTTTAATTTTTTTTTTTTTATACTTTTCTGGCTATATGACAGACATAGTAACATCATCCGTTTGTCTGTCATCTATCTTCTAACAACAAGCGGGCACCCTTAGTTTAGCCTGTAAACAGGGTGAAAAGAAAAAGATGCAAACTGGTCAACAATGCCCTGAATATTTAGGAGACCCATATCAGCTAGTGAACCACTCTCAGTTATTATGTTAGTAACCTCACAACTACAGCAATCATTACTTCCGCTCTCTACTTTTCCATAGTCAAAGAAATATGATTGGCTGGTAATAGTCCGTTACATTGGCTGTTATTGGCGGATAAATCTTCTCCTTTTGGAGGCGAATTTTGATGACGCAATCAATATATNATATATATATATATTCAACATGGTTACGTTGGAAGTAAACTTGTGAACTGAAAATTGATATGACTGCCCCAATGAAGATGAAGGCGCTATATTGCCTTCAGCTTTAGATGGACAAAACTATCCACAGAACTAATTTATTGATCTGATAGCCCACAACACGCAGAGGCTTCATTCGTTCATTTAAACAACTAAAAAAAAAATATTCTTAGAGCTCTTGTCGATCAGGAGCGATGCCTTGATCCCTATCTCCCTGACCTTGAACTTGATCTCCGAAAACAGATTAAAAGAAGACGCGACGTCTTGTCCGCTGAAGATATTCTGGAACCGATAAATTAAATCTTCTGGTCAGGAATTAACGCGCGCTGTATGTAGCAGCGTCCAAAAAAAAAAAAAGCTTCGGACGACAACTACGAAACAAAACAAAACGAAACAAAACAAAACAATACAATACAAAGCAAAATAAAAACCTGGAGCAATTTGGCATTTGGCACCGGCATAATGTAATGTAATTAACAGCTCCTACATTTCCCCCTCTTGATCTTTATCATCATTTTTTTTCCGGGTTTGTTTCGGTTTTTTTTTGTTCTATATGACGAAGGCTCTAATTAATTCCAGTAACAATTTTCTTCCCAATGGCAATCTCGTCGAACTTGCTGACACGCGTCCCTAATTTTTCCTTTTTTTGTTTTTTTTTGTTTTTGTTTCGTATGCTGTCCACTAAAAAAAAAAAGTAAAAATAATTCTTGGCTGTTCCAACTAAGTTAGTGGTGTTCGTTGCTTTGTTTTGTTTTGTTTTGATTTTGTTTTTCTCTCTGTTAATTTGGTTTACCCTGCGTTCTGATGCTAGTTTTTATTTACCTGATTCAGCTTTTCATGATATTTGCCAGTGCTATTGAAAATCGTTTTGTGGAACGCATATGTTAGCGCACTCACACACACACACTTTTACACACACAGACACAAACGCAGACATGTAGACAGACAGACGAAATTAATGTGATCTTTCTTTAAAAAAAAAAAAGGAAAAGATAAACTTTCCACAAAATTTTTCTCCTAATTTCATCCACAAATAGCTCCAGATTGTTCGTTTTCCCTCTTTTAACAACAACAACAACAACAACAACAACAACAACAACAACAACAACAACAACAACANCAAAGACAATATTCCACAACCTGCCCCTGGGTATAATTTTATTCAAATGCGTATTTACTAACTCTTTAACACAGTAAACAAATACAGAGTCATCACCTCTGTCCTTGTTCAAGAGACACATGAAGTATGGAAGGCAAGAGCGGGAATGGGCCCCCAAGTCATGGTTTTGCGGGGGGTGCAGGGACAGGGGTGGGCGAGAGAGGAAGGCCTAGTTACGGCCCTGATGTGATGAGTTGTTTGTTTCACCCCAGGAAAGGTTTAAGCCAGTGGGATACAATGTAAAGGTCGCCTGGAGGGGTTTCCGGAAATTACGCTGGGTTGTTACGCTTTAGTGATTGATTCTACTCCTAACTAATGAATTGAGCTCCGGGCGGACAGGTAATCAATTAGAATGGCAGTGGCAAAATACTCCACTTAAATCAAACTATGATCAAAGATCTACTTAAGTGCAATGGCATGTATTACTTTACCAGTTACCTTGCCATCATTCATATGCCATTCTGAAAAAACATCCAATATTTCTTTTTTAAGCCCTATTTGTCTCCTGCCCCTCACCAACCTTCTGACTTTTAAATTTCGGGGTAGGAAGAGGGTTAACCAGACCTCCTCCACTTCCAATTAAATTTTCATTCATTCATTGATTCGTTGCTTCCTGTCCCTTTTTTTTCTTCTTTTTCTGGGGTTTCCCCCCGGTCTATTTTTGGAACTGCCCGCTGCACTCTTGGGTTCATCAAAGGGTTAAGCGAAAAAAGAACCATTAGACTAGATTCTCATGAATAAGGTTAGCTATGCATTCCATTTTTGTGGCTCGATGAAAAACGTTTTTTCTTTCTATTTAATCCACTTCATCGACAGAATTCATTCGTCCTGTCTTTCAAACTGCGCTTTTCTCTTTGTGTGTTGTTCGCAGATTAATGAAAAATAAATTCATAGATCAGCTTGACCGAACAGCTGATGCAGAAATTTAACAAAGAAGAATCTGAAACGGAGAAATTCATTTAAGCACCGCTCTCTGAATGTACAGAAGTATTACGATACATGTTTGGAAACTTATCTTATACATATGTATGAAATTCGGTGATGAAATAACGACTGCATTTTGAAATAAATGAGAACTTGCGCACTCACGCTGCATCATGAACACTGTAAAGCACCAATGCACTAAATGTATTTCTTACCATTGTAAGAGATCCCATCGTTTAAAGCGCAAGCTCTCAAGTGTTTCTAGGATCACCACTCACAGAAAAGCCCACTGTTTAGCACGTTGGTGCGCAATTTTGTATACAAAATGTACGGAATTAGAAAAGGTCAGTGCGCACCACAGTAATGCACTATAATCGACACTGGGAAGGTAATTTATCTCCTTAGGGGAAGGCACTGCCTTTTCTATACACTGTACAGCACCGAACATGGTGTGTAACTTATCCCTATGATAACGCTGGATTTTCATGCAAAATTACACACCGATATGCTGAATGGTGCATTATTCTTTCTCGAAGATGGTGATCGTAGGACAACTTTCATTATGATAACACCAGTTGTTTGAAACCAGATTTCACCCATGTTTCATGGATATCTTTATGCTTGATCCTACATAGATTTTTGCAGATGTTTTGTCTTGATGCATAGTTATGAAGAACTAGCAACACACTTTTGAAGAAAAATGAAGTAACGTTATATCTAAATAGGAAATCCAAGAAAGCATCTGTAGGATCATGCATTAAGATATCCAAGAGCCATACGTGAAATGTGGTATCAAATAACTGGTGCTACCCCAAATGACAACTGTCCTAAAATCATTCCCCCTTGAGGGAGAAAAATGCACCATTTAGCACTTTGATGTGTAATTTTGAGTAGAAATCTACTGTACTCTTGGTGATAAATTGCACACCAAGTTATGTGATTAAAAACCTCTGGAAAAGAGTAGTGCCTCCCCTTAACACTCTAAGCAGTGAGTGCGTTGTCATCCGTTCGGGCACTTCGCGCTATCCTTCTGATAGATGCCATATAAAACCCCGCCCAGGGTATAACGGGAGACGGGAGACATAATGAGACACTTCACTAATCTGAATTCAGTCGCATGCTTTACATCGGGGGTAAAACGCCGAATAAAGTTAAAACCATGTCCACTTGCCGATGAAATCTGGCCTATAATTTCTCTCTCCGTTAAACCGGACTTCGTTAAACCGGACTGCTCATCCATTTGATTCGTCTCATCAGGGAAATTTCTCAGTCCACTAAAGCTGTCACCAAATATTCAAAGGAGACAAACCGAAGCCGATGTGAGAAGCTAGTTTGAACTACTGTAAAATTCCAAACCTCCGGTCAAAATTGAATGGCATAAAGTGACTCATTCTTGGGACGTTTTGACTCCACCACCTTTATTATCGTTTTTATTATGTTCAGATCACGCAAATAATTCGCATGGGTTGTGTTTAGCAGCCAAAGGGCGTGCGTGTGAGGGCTTTCTTCGTTTGACGACGAGCCTGAAGAACACAACTTTTCCAGTTTCCGTGAAAGCTTCCGGTTTCATCTGTCCAATCGCATTTATTCAACTGAGAAATAAGGTCAACTTTTGCCTCCTGAAGGAAATGCACAGAAAGAAAATAACTCTTGGTTGACACACTTATTTCAATTTTTTTTTTAGGACCCTTATATTTCTACACTCTTTTTGACCATTTATAGACAGAGAAAACTGATCACTATTTCACAGCATATTTCTGCATGAGGCGGGGAGGGGGGGACGGGAGGGGTTAAGGTGTCATTTCATAGAATATTTTGACCGGGGAGTCAAAATTTAGGGGGTATCGATATATAATGCTCCACCGGCAATCAAGAGGCAAAAGTTGACCTTATTTCTCAGTTGAGTAAATGCGATTGGACAGATGAAACCGGAAGCTTTCACGGAAACTGGAAAAGCTGTGTTCTTCAGACTCGTCAAACAAAGAAATCCCTCACACTCACTTAGGCTGCTAAACACAATACATGCGAATTATTTGCGTGATCTGAACATTGAAATAAACGTGTCAACCAAGAGTTAATTTCTTTCTGTGCATTTCCTTCATGTTGTGTCACAGACTATATCAGTGCACACTCATTATACAGTGCGCAGCAAAGGTAAGAGGAATGCAACAAGGTGTACGCGGAAAGCATCATGTTGATCGGCGAGGAATGCCGATGGTGCTCAGAATAAAGACAAAGATAAATAAAACTATAGCGATGAGATCTGATTAAACTATTAGTAAAGGTGGACAGATTGATCATCGTTTACATTATGAAAAAAATCAGCCTATTTCACTGGGTACACTAAAAAATTATTTTATGTAGTGCCAACTTTCGGGTGCTGTATTGTGTTTCTAAAGTGCACAGTGAACTGCAGTGTGTAAGTTGTGTGAGCAGTGAAGGGTGAAGACGAGAGCGTGACAAAGTGAGTGACTGGGGCGGCGCATGTATCATGTAATATGTGTGAGAGTGTGTGAGTCTGTGTCTGTTAATGTAATGTATAAATAAAATTGTATGCATCACTGTAGCAAAGAAAAATTTCCCCACGGGGATAAATATCTTATCTTATCTTATCTTTATTCGTTATGTGCCCGAGTTGTTTTGGCAGTTGACACCAGATAATGCTGGTTTGCTCAAGCTGTGTGATAGACATTTTAAAATGTGTCTCCACGTCTTCAACCATGGCGATGCAAGATTGATCGATATAAAAGGTAGCAAAGACAAGGTCATAGACAGAAGGGGGGCTGGGTCAGTCTGCTATTGTGATAACCTCTGACATGTTTGAAGAGCCGTCAGTTTGGAACAGGCAAGACATCAATGAGCCATACTCGACCGCGGGTGAAACCAAGTCATTTCAAGACTGGAAACAGAGGGGAAATGTCCCGATTTCGCTAGCACCATTCAGTCTATTACGGATATGACATATTTGTGTCAAGAAGAAATCGATTACTCATGGCCTACAGTCATATTATGGGGCTGTGACGTAAAATGTCGTAAATGAAGCAAAGATACGTTAGAAGATACGATAGTTTGCACTATTTCTGCTGTCGATAAAATCGTCCCCCTTGTGGCGCGTCAAGAGTCGGCCAAAAATCAACAAGCAGGAAAGCCAAATAGAGTGGTTTGGATTTAGGGGCAAGGGGAGGAAAAATTGACAGGCGAAATCTGGTGTAACAAAAAGAGAAAAAAATCAGGGATTTTAGGTTGAAGGGGGACG
>JAWQUT010000543.1:424403-448502 GCA_033807755.1 Ellobium chinense | reverse complement strand
AGACACCCCCCATTAAATCAAGGTTCGAATTTCACTGGTGTTGTGTGGATGATTGCCAAGAGAACTTCACGAGAGTGTTTCAGGGACGGAGAGGGCCGAGAGTAGAAATGTGTCAAGTACAGCCGCAAATGGGCTCACTCAGGCAGCCAGATGGTTGTTTTTTTTCGGTGATCTGTAATGAGGGATGGCAGAATGCTGGCCGACATTTTCCGAAAACCGAAAATCAAATCTAAAAAAAAAAATGTGTAAATGCAAGAAGAAAAAATGACTAAGCAACGTGTACTTCTATTTTTATAATTATCTTGGCTGAAAATTTTACCCTTGGGTACTGTCATCCCAATATGTGGAAGCTCGATATTAAGTACTCATTTAATAATGTAGTATACCTCGTTATTAAGTATGAAATTAAGATGTTCAGATCAATCCATTATTCAATCTGATCTCGATATAAAGCACATTTCAGAAATATGTATACATTTTATCAAACACCAAGGCATACCTCGTATATATCCAGGTTCTACTGTATAATGTGATTTCTGGAACAGTGCAGACGAAACTACAGAAGTATAATTCATCGTGACACCTGAAATTGGATGACGGGTTTTTCTATTATTATTATTCTCTTCCGAATCGGCGAATTTCATAATCGATTGAAATAGAAGTGGAAAATATAACTGTAATCTTGACATTTTGCTGTAGTGTTGCTTCCGAGCTCAAGGGGGTAAAATTAGTTGCTTAAAGATGCAATCTGTGGCGACTGGATAACAGGCTAGATAATTATATACCACAACATACTACATCGACGCGCCTCGTTTACAGATGGATTTAGTGACGCGCTGTAAGTCACATAGTGCTTAGTCGAGTTGGAATGTTTTAAATACAGCTTGTCTAGTGTCCTGCAAAATTGCCAGGGCTTTGAATAGGGGCACTAATTAAAAACATGTCCGTCATTGTGTGACGAAATAGTCTAGATTAAAACCTTTCTTGATCTTTTCATTCACTCATTTATTCAGTCAGGTATTATAATAATAATAATAATAATGCGGTTTGTAAGTCTCATATCCAGGTTAATGCCCACTCATGCGACTTCACACTATTATTACCCCAGCAGGCCTGATCACTCTAGGACTTTCTCGACTCCCTGGGGAGCATACATATCCAACCCATTCACGAAAGTGCAGGGAAGTTGAAGAAGGTTAAATTTTATCTCATTGTCTGCTCATGTAGATGAATGCGTCTTTCAGCATTCTGCTGAATGAATTCAATTAAACATTTTCCAACTTATTCTGCAGTGCGCGGAATTTGCGAGAAGATTGAAAGTGCTGTGTGAAAGCCATGCTGAATTATTCATGGACATTACAACTAGAGTCTTACATACAGGATCTCAGCTGCTGCTCTCATGGCTTACGTGCAGAGATAAGTAAGATAGATTGGGTTGATGGCTCGAACTTTGGACAAGGGCCGATAGAGCCCTTTTGAGAACTCAAGGGAATCGGGAGACAGTGAGGAAACATACATAGATGTGACGTGGCTATCTGGGTCAATCGAAGAAATCAATGGGAAGGGTGAGTAACGTAATGTGCTCATTTCGTAACTGACCAAACAGATTTGGAAATGAGCCGTGTCGAAATCTGGGAGGGGAACAGGCAGGAACAATGAAGAAATTGTTGTTTAACGAGAATGGTGGTGGAATGAGGGAGAGGAAGAATCATTCTCAAAGTACGCCCCGTAACTGTCTAGATAGAAACTCACAAAAGCAGTCTTTGAAATTTGGAATCAGATTTTGTTGGAGGTGGGGAGTGGAGTGGTGAAGGTGATAAGCATGTACATGGGATATTGACGATGGAAGCGAATATCGGGACCAATAATCCTAATGATAATGATGGTAATGATCATAATAATACAAAGGAGAGAGAGAGGGAAGGGAAAGTAACTCACGATGTGCACTGCATAGTCTAGTCATTAAGTGAAGTTTGAAAAGGGTCATTCCATGGAACTTGTCTAATAACCTACCATAGAAAAAAAAAATAAACAAAATCACAACTTTATTGATCTGTATGGAGCATCGGCCAGCTGTCGTCCCATTTAGTCTAATATGTACAAATCCATGTGCAATATGTTATGCATCTCACATAACGTTTCTGTGAAGCCAGTGCCGCGCTGGTTGCCCGAGAAGCTGACAAGACCATTCTCAGGGGAAATGACGACACGTGGAAGATCTTGGGCAATTTATACCCGTCGACGTCCGACCTTTCCCTCCCTCAGGCCACGCCCTTGCCATCTGCTGCCCGCAGATTTGGGCAGGAATCAATAGACTGTGCTGAAGAGTAGGAGGAGAGTAGATCTCTCTCTAATGGGTGTCTTGGCCCTTGGTGACTATGAGGTCGCTAGCCGGAAACTGTTTCCGTCATGGCTTTCTTTCTTCGGTTCAGCTTGGTGGTCAGTTAGTAATTAACATGTATTTAGCTGCGTAGGTGTTGTTTTTGGTTTATTTTAGGTCTAAAGTTGATCTCAGTCATTCAGTCAGTTACTCAGTTAATTAGTCAGTCAGTCAGTAGCTGATCGAGCGAGGGAGTAAAAGGATGGGAGCTTAGGTCGAGGGATGAGGGAGGGAGGCAGGCCGGGAATGAGTGATTTGGTGGATTTTGAGAAAGTACTGTATCTTTCCTTAACTATTAACGCAAAAGCACTTATAGTGTAGCTGTATTTTTTATATATTCATATTTCCCCCCTCTCTCTCTCTCTCTCTCTCTCTCTCTCTCTCTCTCTCTCTCTCTCTCTCTCTCTCTCTCTCTCTCTCTCTCTCTCACCCTAAATTCCCTAATCAACACATAACAAACTGTATTCGTTTCGTATTAGATCTTAACTGGTGAACTTTTCGCACTACACTTAATTAATGTGAACACTGTACTGTAGCCCGGTTCCTTCCCTCAATCAAGTAACCTCCCTTAAACGTCATGCGCATTAATCTTCATTACAAGCCATCTAGATAACCTTGTCACCTAGTCGGCAGCCTCTGGCCTTGCCCAGCAGGACACGTGACATACCACCTGACGTGTGTCATCCATCAATGTGCCTTGCAATTTCACGCCAACATCTTCATTACGTTGGCTTGCACTGTGATGCAACTGCACGACCAGGCCAAAAACACTCCTTTCTCTCTCTCTCTCTCTCTCTCTCTCTCTCTCTCTCTCTCTCTCTCTCTCTCTGTTCATCTTATCTCCGATCTCTAAACTCTTTCATTCACCAGAAGCGTAGGTATAAGGGAGAGAATGTCGAGGGAAAGACGAGGAGAGAATGTACCTTTCTTCTTCCCTGCCCCACATGAACCTCAGTAAGTCTTCCCTGCCTATCTCCCTCAGCGATGACCGTGTACCCAACCTCTTTTCACCCCTTCCATACTTAACTCCCCAACCCCGCACCCTACCCGTCTCCATCTCCACCCCTACCCTCTAACCCCCACCCCTCCTTGTTTTAGGATCATTTTGCTACGCCTCTGATATTTGCCGTGGCACTCCCGTCCACGAAGATTATAGCCAAAACGTTATTTATTTCCCTTGTTCAATTTGACTGCTCAGTGAATTTCATGCCTCGATCCTGAGATATTCTCTCCATATAGTTTATCTTCTCTCAGATGGAAATAGCAGGAAATGAAATAGGAAGGGAGGAAGCGCCCGTGGGGGAAAAGGCTGGATAAGTGGCAGGGGCGTAGAGAGAAGTGGCAACATGATGGTGCGTAGTAGTTATTGAAGGGAATAGGGCACTCAGTCAGTGATGATACATCAAGAGAAACGACGCAAAAGGGCTTGGAGGGGGGAAGGGGGCGGCGCATCATGGGCCTCTCATCCGCCTCTTCTCTCTATCCCATCCTTCTTCAACCCCCGTCCACTTCTCCTCGCCCTCTCGCTGCTGCAAAGTGGCGAGATTTATTGAAACCATTCTCAATCATGCTCTGTTGCGAATATTGTCTTGGATGTTGAAAGACATGGAGACCGAGAGAAATTTGCTAACCCTGAGTTTGAGGGAAGAAGGGAAGGGCGAATTGAAATTTCAGGCATCATGGCATGAATTATAGAGGGCAAACATGAAGTTTCATATCCTGCAACCACATGAATTGTACAAGGCAAATATGATGTTTCATAGAGAGCAAAGATGATGTTTCATAGAGAGCAAATATGATGTTTCATAGAGAGCAAATATGATGTTTCATAGAGAGCAAATATGATGTTTCATAGAGAGCAAAGATAATGTTTCTTAGAGAGCAAATATGATGTTTCATAGAGAGCAAATATGGTGTTTCATAGAGAGCAAATATGATGTTTCATGTTCTTGATTTGTTAGTTTTTTTCACTTGGGCTAAATCTTCGTGGGAAAGGTTAGACCGGGTGAACGGGCTCGATAAATAATGACAGCTAGATATGTGATTTTGGGTCACGGGNGGAAATAGCAGGAAATGAAATAGGAAGGGAGGAAGCGCCCGTGGGGGAAAAGGCTGGATAAGTGGCAGGGGCGTAGAGAGAAGTGGCAACATGAAGGTGCGTAGTAGTTATTGAAGGGAATAGGGCACTCAGTCAGTGATGATACATCAAGAGAAACGACGCAAAAGGGCTTGGAGGGGGGGGGGGCGCATCATGGGCCTCTCATCCGCCTCTTCTCTCTATCCCATCCTCCCAGAGCCCATCCTTCTTCAACCCCCGTCCACTTCTCCTCGCTCTCTCGCTGCTGCAAAGTGGCGAGATTTATTGAAACCATTCTCAATCATGCTCAGTTGCGAATATTGTCTTGGATGGTGAAAGACATGGAGGCCGAGAGAAGTTTGCTAACCCTGAGTTTGTGGGAAGAAGTGGAAGGACGAATTAAAATTTCAGGCATCATGGCATGAATTATAGAGGGCAAACATGAAGTTTCATATCCTGCAACCGCATGAATTGTACAGGGCAAATATGATGTTTCATAGAGAGCAAAGATGATGTTTCATAGAGAGCAAAGATGATGTTTCATAGAGAGCAAAGATGATGTTTCATAGAGAGCAAATATGATGTTTCATAGAGAGCAAATATGATGTTTCATAGAGAGGAAATATGATGTTTCATAGAGAGCAAATATGATGTTTCATGGAGAGCAATTATGATCTTTCATATTCTTGATTTGTTAGTGTTTTTTCACTTGGGCTAAATCTTCATGGGAAAGGTTAGACCGGGTGAACGGGCTCGATAAATAATGACAGCTAGATATGTGATTTTGGGTCACGGGCAACTTACAAGAATGTTCCCCCTTTCTCTTGTATTCGTCTGCCACTCACTGTGGGCACTCTTTGTTTGACTTGTAGGGTTTAGACTGGTATCTATTAGAGTAGGTGTGGAAGCGCAAAATAGCGGGGGGAGGGGGACGAAAAATCATCAGCTAGTATGTTAACAGGTGCCCTCGTGCCGTCAGCATACAGCAACACTGTATATATCTTAACCTACTGTGTAAAAAGTGTAAATCTTTAGAGTTCATTAATGTGAGTGTGAAGTTGAGAGAGAGAGAGCGAGAGAGAGAGAGAGAGGAAGGGCAGAATGTGAATTGCTTGTTGAAATTATTGTTATTTTGCTCATTTACAGCAGATAGTTGTCTGAGCTCAATAAACATATATATTGTTATTGTTATTGTTATTGATAGGGGAGTCAGTAATGTTTTTCCTGAGAGAGAGAGAGAAAACTCTGCAACCAAAAACTTCGGTTGTACATGAAAATAGCTGTTAACGTATGTATGAAACTAATCATTATGTTTAGCGTCACTTCCACGGTGTTCGAGTCACACTGTTAAGATTATATTGGGTTTGGATTTCCTTCCCACAGAGTTGGATGGTGATAGCTGGTAATACAAGGTGTGTAATCAGTTGTATGGATCGTCTTACATTGTTACAGCATTGCGCCCTCGCTTATCAGGTAAGCCCCTTTAGCAGTTGTTTTTTTGTTGTGTTTTTTTCATGATTATTATTTTATTCATGGGTTAGAAACATCATTATGTTCTGTTCTGTTACTTTAATGTGTGTTGTAAAACGTTACTTCGCTCATGCTTATAATGACAAATATGAGAGTAGAATAGAATGAACAGAACCTGAAATGTTTTGTACACTGGGTTTTACCCAGGGCAATTAATTATTTTCACTACCTCTTCTCTTTTCAGCTTTAACTCACGAACCTAGGCTTTTCTTCCTCTAAGCAAAGCTTCTTGACTTTTTTCAAGGAAGAAGGCCTATTTACTGTATTATTTTGTTGTTGTTATTAAGGGATCTAGTATCCCTTTTTAAGTGGTTTGCGACAGGAATTGCATTAATGTCGGGTGATTCGCCGCCATTTCTTTTGTCTGTTGTTGGACGAGGTTTTTGTTTTTTTTTGCGAGTTTGCATAACGCGCGAGGGCTGTGTGCATCTCGTTATAGAAGAACAGGCTGCATATTCATACACGGAGCATCCCAGCTACGCATTATGCCATGCTTATATGTCCGTTAGAAACATGAGTTCACTTATATTATAGAGGGAGTCGAATTGCCACTTCGACGTCAGATGGCTGGAGAAATTATTATTGTAGTGACCCTGATGTAGAAACAACGGGCCTAAGAGCTAGACTTCCCTCGTCCCATTCCATCCTGCCCCACGCCCCGCAGGAAGTCTTTAGCCTTCAGCTGGGCGCCTTCTCCCATTATGACACCCATTAGTATGATATCATAGCTGTAAGAATATCCTACCTCAACAGCCAGTGCCCGGCGTCCGCTCCCTCTTCCCCCCCCCCCCCCCCCCCCCCNACCTCCGTCAATATGCTTTCCTCTTCTCTTACACGAAGTATGCCAAATGCCCACCCTTTTGCCTCGCCACCGTACACTATATAATTAACGGAATATCCATGTACGTCTCCCACGCCAGTCTAAGCCAGGTATTAATACATGTACCAGCGCTAATGCTGTCGCTATTAATAACATAATGATAACGGTGACCACGACCACTGGGCGATGTAGATATACGTGTCGTTAGTCTTCATTAGCTCCTTAATGACACGATACCGCCAGATCCGTGACTGTGTATATCATAAAGGTGTCAGGTAGGTCAGGGCTAGGATATATGGATACCAATTCATACAGTGACATCTGAATCAGCTGTAGAACCGACACAAAATGTTTGGGAAATTTTAATCACAGTAGTTAGCAATGTTTTTATGCATAATCCATGCGTTAGTTTACATAGCGCGTTAACTATAGTGAACATTACTAATGTTTCGGGAGTTTCACATGGTTTCCGCAGTGCGCTAAATAATGTAGCGATTATGCTTACGTCCAGTGGTCTTGCTTTTGGAAAGCTTTTAGTTTTTACAATGATATCTGCGTTTCGGACGCAGGTCACAAAGATGAATGCCGTTTATGATGAAGGAAATCCCTCACCCCGCCCCAACTCCAGTATAAAAAAAAACAAAACTCCTATTTCGGGACTCATGACCCTGGAGACATTTATGGATAGATCTACACTCACATAAGCACGCCCTCGCATACTCGTACGCGTGTACTCATAAATGTGTTGTTATACCCATTTTCAGACCTCGTCGTCAATGTATAACTGCCACCTCAAAGTGAATATAATAAGTCTCGTTGCATTTGAATTGAAGTAGGAACTAATGACTCCCTTTTAAAGACTTCCTAGCTCGCATGAGTCAGGGAACGGCAGCATTCTTCCGGCTTGACCATTAATTGTCCGTAATCCAGGGATATGTGTGGGCGCTATTTGACGTACTATGCTGCCGTTTTCTCGAAAAAGACCGCATACGCCAAAATAGGTCAAATTCACCTTCAGCACTTCTGTGTAGAGCTCAATGTTCGTCTTGTTTCCGTATGGGTCATTCTATTGTAGCTCTTATACTAATATTCAAAACAGACAACTGTACAGACTATCGATTAGTTAATAAAAAGATGTGCAACTCGAGGGCTCTTTGCGTTTCCAGTGAAATTCAGAAATTGTGATTCCTTCGTGTACGGTCTTTTCCCGTAAACGTCGCTGTACTTTTGTGGGGAAATACCAGAGATTATGAGAGGACGTAAGGGGAGGAAAGAAGCTTAGGGTAGGCTGGGAGCGTGAATACCATCATCAACTATTGACTGGTGTATGCGGGGGTGTAATATCATTTCACTGCCGATAGAGTAAAGAACTCTTCCTCCCACATGTTGTTTTTTTCTTTTCTTTCTTTTGCGGTAATCGCTCAATTCGTTCTACTTTACAGTGTTCACAATACCAAGTCCTCGTTTCAAGATAAATCAATAATATCTTTAGATACAATACCATAGCTGAGCTCATAGATGCGTGCCCTGGGCATCTCAGTATTCTTGTACGACTGTGAATCATGAACATTGACAGCAGATATGGAGAGAATGATACAGGCCATAAAATTGAGATACGTTCGAAAACTCCTTGGCATCTCCTGGTAACAGACCACAGCACTAATGAAGAGATGAGAAACAGAATCGGGCAAGCCGTCGGGTCCTATGAAGACTTCTCAACCTCAGAGAAGAAACGCAAACTAAAATGGTGCATTTACACATCACAAGACAAAAAGAGCATTATTTTCAAGACAGTCTTGCAAGACACAATGCAAAGAGGAAGGAAAATGCATAGATAAAGGAAGATATGGGAGGTCAACATCTCAGAATGGAAATCATGAAGTTAAGTGATGCTCAGAGAGGGTCTGAGGATAGAGAGGGATGGAGGGATCTAGTTGCTAGGTCATCTCTGGCGCCTTTGCTGTCGGCCAGATTACTGGGAATAGGAGGAAGAGTAGCTTCCCTTACAAATGCTAGAATTTTAATCAGTTGGAAGTAATTGAGCCGCTTTCATATGATGTTTTACATTTTGCTTGTCAATGCAATAAGTTTATTTCAAAACTGCAATACAGCAGAATCTCACAAATGAGATTTCCAGGGAAATGGTCTGTAATTTCGAGTTTATGAGAAGTTGGAGTGCATACCTAAAGTTGAGTTTCACTTAGAAAATTATTGGCATGATGCCAGTGCTTTACAACGAGCGTGAAGGTTTTACAAATACGTGAAGTCTGAGTTCGTGAGATCTACCGTATGTAACTTTGTTATGACTGCATACTTGACCGGGCTGGGCCATAGACCTCTAAGGAATGAACAGTTAGCTTTGCAAGATACAGCCAACTCCGCCTAATTGCAATACCAATAATCGCAACTTTCACTTATTAGCAACGTTCTCCTCATAGCAATCTACTAATGTACCATAAAGTTTATCGGATAAACGCAACTGCTTTTAATCTTAGTTTTTCCCAGGTTCCCGAGAAGTTGAATGTATTGTGAGTGCGGTTGACCACTAAATGACCGCCTCCTCTCAGTTGTATTACCAAGTATAACCGTCCCCTGGGTCTGACCGCAACATAATAGGCCTAAACGAACTCATGTACAGACCTAATGAGCAGCGCTTTCATAAGAGAAATAATGCGTGGCTTTGGGTACTGCTGTCGTCGGTATGTGGCCATTAATGGCTAGTTCCGTGCAGTCAGATCTGGTACTGTTAGTGTTAAATGTTACTGTAGAGCTCTCTTGGGGTGATATGGTCATATGTGTACTAATTCTTCCTTCATGTTCTGAATCAGTCAACAGGCGGTCAGTGGGGAAGCTCTTCTAAGATCATCAGATGGAGTTGTTTGTTATTGTTGTTGTTGTTTGTGATTATCTTTCGGATTTTTTATTGTTGTTGTTTTTGTTTTTCTCATGGGTAGAAGGACGGGGCTGGGGTGAGGGTGGGGATGGGGAGGGGAATAATGAACATAATGGAAATTCTTTAGAGTTCAGTTCAGTTCAACCCTTGTGTAACAAGAACATTCTTGACCCAGGGCCCAGTGACACGGTGATGTAGTGGAATGAAAGTGTCTACAGGTATGTTTTAGCTCAACAGAAGATAATTGTTTATTCTGCTCGTACAGTTGTAATAAGCAAACAGGATATCCTCAAGATGACACTGGGGCCGAGAACAATTTCGGTTGTCTCCGCTTATTTGCACACCCCTTAATGGTATCTTATTTTTAATATTAGCCGACTTCGGAGATCAGAATATCGTATTTTCTGTGTTTATCTCCGTGGTTGATTGCAGGACCTTGTAATCACAGCTTTGTCATGCTCTTGAGAAGTTTGGATGAATACAAGTCGAGTATACCTGATTGTGTTCTCGAGACGTTTATGAACTCGCATCCTGCCTTCTTTTGTGCGCTGGTGTAAACATCGCCCACACACATCCTCGTGAACGAGTGATATAATACCATTTCCAGCAGCGTAGATGTGAAAGGGGGCTGTATCGACCCCATCTTCCATTACCATTATGGCCCCATCCCATTAAAAAAAAACAAACTTACCACCCCACCCTTGAAATACCAGTTTGTCATCCTTTGATGTATAATCACTACAGGCCTATAATCACTATAATCGCTACTTTTACCCCTTTTGGTCAGCAAACATTGAAGGTTTGGGGAAAGAACTTTCGTAAATGACGATACGGTAGTTTTGAACGGAAACACATTATGTAAGAGGCTCACGGCTACGAGTCTGTTGTCAAAAAGGCGTATGTGTAACCGGAAAAGTAAGTGAGATACATTATATACTTATTAATATTTCAAATCAGGCCAGACAGGCCAAAGTCGAAAGGCTTGCATCTAAACTGTCGTAACTGGGTAAACGAGAACCGTGAATTAGACTGCCATCAAAGTATTCGCTCACAGTGGAACGGCAGGAAACGGCAA
The DNA here is from genome assembly GCA_033807755.1 of Ellobium chinense. Classification (NCBI taxonomy): domain Eukaryota; kingdom Metazoa; phylum Mollusca; class Gastropoda; order Ellobiida; family Ellobiidae; genus Ellobium; species Ellobium chinense. The sequence continues at coordinate 437,727 of JAWQUT010000543.1, read as the reverse complement.
AAGACGCTGACGTAGGACAAGTTTTCTCCATTTCAACCACATTATTTCAGAGCACATCTTCCTGCAACAAGAAATTCTTAAAAAATAAAAATTATGGCTTCTCCTGAAACGTGGCCTGTTTTTGATAGGATAGTTTGTCCCTTACCCTCGAATGATCTTCTCGTAATATCCTTTGAGCCTCCCAAAGTGCTCACTCCGGCGTGCGCTGCATTCTGCACCCCTTGGAATGCAGGATCGATAACTCCCATCCTCTGTGCCGACGAAATGCAATTACTACATCGGGCCTACATTACAGTTACCTCCCGTTGTTAGCCCCCAACGATGTAATCTCATGACCCATCCGAGCTGCAAGGGTGAAAGGTGAATTTGCCAAACTGTAGGAGTGTAGGGTTAAAGATGACATCTTTCACATTGGCCACTCGAAATTGTCAGCGATGATCTTATACATGATACGTTTAGGGATGAGAGAAGTGCGAATACAGTGGCCGAGGGATAGAGACTTGTCGCATGGTGCTACACATCGCGGGTTCGAATTCTGTGCGTTGCGGCCTTCTCCTTGAGTATATTTTCGTGGTATTTAAAAGGCATCATCTTGTCGGTGGCCCAGTTGGGGGTTCAAGCCACTGTATTTGATATAGTCATAAATGTGCTGAACAGAAACGATAAAAGCTAACTCAAACAATCATTAGTATGTGAGAGGTAGAGGGGTAGAGCGCTTGCCACTTGGTGCGAAAATTCCCCGGGTTGGCATTCTGTTATTCATCGGGTTGCCCATGTGTAGTTTTGGTGGTACTTAGACGACACTTTTCTGATATAGCCATAACTGTGCTCAAAAGGGACGATAAAACTATACTCAAACAAAACGTGAGAAAAAACTACTAAAGGATCTTACAAGCTCGAACTTCGTACACCCAAAAAAACTTGTCTCCTTGTCACAGTGAACCATTCTCAGTTATTATGCATGCACGGTCGGTCATCCGGACACCTTAAACCACAACTCAAGCAATCATTACTTCCGTTTTCCATTTTTCCCCTATCAGAGGGATATGATTGGCTGGTATGGTCTGTTCGATTGGCTGTCATTGAATGATGAGTCCTTGCACATTTGGAAGCGAGATTTGGTGACGCAATCGCACTTTTATTTTGCTTAAACCGGAAGTGAACTTCATTGGAATCGACTTACAAAGAAATCACGAACTTGACGTGATGAACTGGTCCCCTGAGCTCTTTGTGCGTCCCTGGCAATACACGGAACAAAATGGCGCTGGAAATGCGTTCTGTCACGCCATACACGAGCAAGATGACCCAGGTGTCGCCCAACCCCTTTAGAGTGTCATGAAGTCAATAGGTCGAAACACTTCTTAGACAGGGTTATCTTCCTCGGAAGATCTTCTGTTGCCTCGCTCTCCGAGGAAGAGTTTCCTATTTATTTATTTTATTCACTCGAATAGTTATTCTTATTACCAGATTCACGATTACAGGCTGCCCAATCGCATATCGTATTAAGGTTTAGGCATATTTTGCAAAATCCATACAACTGATTTAAGGCATGTACTTACTATTTCGCCGTCCGTAACGATAAAACATTGTATTAATCATATAACCAAATTACGATTATACAGTGTTTTGCCGTTGCTTAGCATGTTGGGAGTTACAACAGGGCTGTTGTCATATATTTTAAAAAAAGGCTATTCATGATAAAGATATTTGAGTCAGTAGAATTTGGTATTCCCTGGTGTGGAAGTGCCAGATAAGTCAGTCATTTCCCAATTATGTCAAGTGTTGGAGTCAGTGTCAAATTCCCCGCTACCAGGTCAGCGTGAATGGAAGTAATTGTCCAATTATTTGTCCCTCAGTGAGAAGTTGGCATTTGGAGAGTATCAGACAGGTGACCATTAGGCTGGTTAGACCAGCTGCGTCAGGCGCTTCGCTAGCGGTGGATCGAGTCGATTTGTCAGTTTGAAACGTCAAATTGGTTCCATCCCTCCACAGCTCGGATCGCATGAATCGATCCTAGGGTCGAGCTTTTCAAGATGGTCATGGCGTGAAAAGTCGTTTTTAAGAGAGATTGGTACCATGCTGTGTCCCAGCCATCATGAATATGTCGCTACTTACTGCCTCATGGCTGACACTCTTCTACACGACGGTATGATTTTAGGCTTGATTCTGAAGCGCGATCCTGAAAATGTCGAGTCGATTTTGCGAGTCACAAAATACATTATATGCGCTGTTCGATCTATTATATCAAATTGCCCATCTTACTAGTCTCCGTTGAACGCGCCAAGTAGCAGTTTGCCTTGTGTTCCTGACAAAGTAACAGGCACCTTGCCGTGACTTTAGTCCGCTGTCAGGTCTAATTTACACACCTGTGATGTCAGTTCTGTCGATGGATTGAATCGTATCAGGTGAGGAGATCCTGGTGGTTTAAAATGCTAGAGAAGTTTACCGCTTTTAGACTATCGTTATAGGGCCACCTTGCCTTAGGGGATTAAATCCAGTGGCCATATGCATTACCCATGCGTTCATTAATGTATTGCGTTAACCACAGTGAACACTACTGATGTTTTGGGAGTTTCCCGTGGTTACCGCATTGCGTTAACTAACGTAAGGATTATGCATACGGCCACAGATCTGTCACTAGTACTGCTACTGTATGTAGGCTATTCATCCTGGTGATGACAGCTCATCCCGTTAAAGCGTGCCCTGTCAGTTACTCCAACAAGGAGTGAAAAGGAGGCAATGTGGCTATACAGCTTGTGAGTTGTTCTCATAATCTGAAGGCTGTCACATCGGAAGTTCGTGGGTTCGACTCCTGAGTCGGATGGTTTGCGCAGTAGTGTCCTTAGGGAAAATATTTTACGAAACACGCATGTCTCATTCCACTTAGATGTGAATGAGTACTGGCTTTAGAGCTGGTCAGAAGGGAAGGGGCATTTGACTTCTCATGTTTATGTCAGCTCCGGTGTAACTTTATCTGATAATGGTTCATGTTGAGCACAGCTCAATGAGATCTGTGGCCGTATGCATAATCCTTACGTTAGTTAAGGCACTGTCGTAACCACTGGAAACTCCCAAAACATTAGTAGTGTTCTCTGTGATTAATGCAATACGTGAACTAATGTATGGATCATGGATACGGCCACTGAAGAGTACATCACCATAAGTAATGTTCCATTTGCAGTTTGCTGGACGATCTCCCATGCCAAATCCAAAGATAGCTACAGAAGATTTGCACAGTAAGACCGGTCTTAAAATTTAAATTACGTTGTTGTTGTTGTTGTTGTTGTTGTTGTTGTTCCTACTGCTGCTGCTGCTGCTGTTTCAGACCAGTTTGCACTGAATTTGCCCTTGGTATGCAATAGACCTGCCAGAGTTCCTGATCACTTGCGTGACATGGAGACAGTGATGTTAACTGAAAATGGCATAATGGACGGATGTAAATCTTGGTAGGATAACTGACTCACATTGCACGTAACGGTCTTGATGAAACACAGAGTTGGCATCTCAGCACGCTTCCATCTTTGATCCGCGCGTGCCCACAGGGCAGGGAAAGACAGAGACATCTTAGCTATGGCAGTGGCGGATCAACTAGGAGGGCCATGAAAGCGTGTGTCCCCTTGTCCACTTTCGGCAAGTGAGAAGAGAGAAAAGACGAGGGAGAAATGCGCAGCGAATATATTCAGTCTCACATCTTGTCCCGTTTCGAAATATCGAATGTGCTACATCAAGCCAGGAGCAACTGTGCTCTACGGACAGAATGGTGGACTGAGGAAAATGTGAACGAAATGCCATTGAATACATTTCAAGGAAGTTTATTGCAATCAGTGCCAAGGCGAGAATCAAACTAGCGGTAGTGTTAATCTAACTCCCAACGCGTTCACCATTCAGCCGTTCAACTCCTCTTATTTGATTGTAGAGTTGACGTCATCGCAGTCCGGATACGTCCATTGCCGGTCCGTCATCACGTCAGTTTGTGGGCCAGTGTTCTTCTGTTTACTGTGTCTTCACCACTTGATTACGGTAGAACCTGTTCTGACCAACTGTCTCTTCCTCAACTGCAAATTCCACAGCTGATCCCACAACCTCCCCACCGCATCACCTACTTCCTCAGACACATTTTATCCTAAGGTTGTCAAGATCTCGTTTTTCGATTCTCTCTCCATCCGAAACCAGTCCATCCAAAGCACTGCCCCCGGACACGCCTCTGTTTTACAGTGCAATGTTTTGAGAGTAGTCTGAGACATACTCAGCCGTATAGCTCTGGCAAACCCTTCGGCTGTACTCGCCTTTATCTGACAGCCATTATCACAAGGGATAGGGTTTATCTTTTAACGAGATGCACACTGTTCCTTGAAGGAGGGTTGAACGCCGATTCAACCGGGCTATTCCGGGCCACTTATCCTTTGGCGATGACAATTTATAGTGGGCTAGATTAGGCAGGGCCAGGCCAAGGTGGTTTATTTGCAGGTTTGTAGCCGGGCCAGAGCACCGTTTTAAGATGCTTTACTTTGAGATTAAGATTGTGGTCTTTCCTGCGGGGTCTGTGTATGATTAAATTTGGTTTATTGATATCGGATAGATTCAACTGTAAGACTCTAGCCGTAAGGAAAGAAACTCTGATTAAGTCAGAAATGGATTCAGTGAGTCAGTCGACACCACAGAAGAAAAAAAAAATCTACAGAAGCACTGATCCCGAGAGGTGATGTCGCTGATATATACTGTGCGTCTGTGTCTTCATGTGAACGATTTGTTTTTCTCCTGCGAAAAATGGCGGCCATGCATGTATACGACGTGTTTTCGCTGCGTTTTGGGAATGTGGGTCTGAGGTCAGTGATGCCATTTCGCGACATCTGAAAAAAAAAATAGCCATTTTATAGTCGTACATTTGTTGTTGTTTTTTTTAATTCTGTGGTTGAAAGTCAGACCAATATGGACGCTGAAATTTGACTTCTTCAACGGTAATGATATTCTGAATTAAAGAAATGTATACTGCTCCTGACAGAAGCGGATTCTGTATGTGCGAAGTTATTACTTTCCATGAACTTTAGAAGCAGCGGAAGTGAATCTGCCCAGTTTAGAAAACTACTCTTGATTTATATTATTATAATTATTACACCCTGGGGCTTCCCTTTTGATGTCTGCCACCATCATTCATTCATAGGGGAACTTAAGTACGTATACCAAGTACGCTGCGGTATAGATTAGATAGGGATTTAGGGGGTAAGTAACACGGGAAGGAAAGAAAATAGAAAGAAAGAAAGAAAGAAAGAAAGAAAGAAAGAAAGAAAGAAAGAAAGAAAGAAGTGAAAGTAATAGTAAACCAAAGAAGTCTTCATTTCTTCATTTCGCTGTTTGAGCTTGGCTCATGTTGCGATCAGTTTGACAGCTCCATCTTATGGCAGTGTTTAGTTAGTGCCTTCGAGGCTTCCTGTAAATATTTCAATGCATTACTTTCCAGTTCATTTACACTTTTATGTGTGTGTGTGTGTGTGTGTGTGTGTGTGTGTGTGTGTGTGTGTGTGTGTGTGAGTTAGTGAGTGAGTGAGTGAGTGAGTGAGTGAGTGAGTGAGTGAGTGAGTGAGTGAGTGATTAAATGCTTTCTGTAAATATTTCAATGTGTTACATTCCAGTCCATTTACCCTAGGGGCTTTGTTTGTGTGTACGTATGTATATATGTGTGTGTGGTATGTGTTTGTGTGTGTTTAAATCTAGAGTCTGTGGTACAAAGCTGTTAAAGACGGCCAAAACACGCGCATTATGTTGCCAGTATCGCTCACCCCGGGTGTTGGTGTCAGGTATTCTGATGCCCCATCAACGTGTCAGCCAAAACAACAGCCGAGTCGTCTAAAGCCAAAGTAACAGCCATTAGCTTCGGAAAATAAGAGATTCCTCAGATTTCATGACTGAAGCTTACCCTAAGATCAACTCGACAGCTTCGTTGTTTTTTTTTCTCCCACCTGAAGCTCGGCATAAAAGTTGATCCCAGAATGGCTTGTCCGTATGGGTCCCGTATGGGAGGGTAAGTGGATTCCATATGGGAGAGTATGCTCACTGGCGAGGCATGGGTTTTATGTGTATCATCCTGGTGCCATGTGGCATAATGATATCCCCACACAATATGGAAAACTCAGCTGTGTTCCAAAGTCTTCATTGTGCAGCTGGGTTCCAAAGTCTTTATTGTGCAGCCGGGTTCCAAAGTCTTTATTGTGAAGCTGGGTTCAAAAGTCTTTATTGTGAAGCTGGGTTCCAAAGTCTTTATTGTGCAGCTGGCTTCCAAAGTCTTTATTGTGAAGCTGTCTTTATTGTGCAGCTGGCTTCCAAAGTCTTTATTGTGAAGCTGTTTTCCAAAGTCTTTACTGTGCAGCTGGGTTCCAAAGTCTTTATTGTGAAGCTGGCTTCCAAAGTCTTTATTCTGAAGCTGTTTTCCAAAGTCTTTATTGTGCAGCTGGGTTCCAAAGTCTTTATTATGCAGCTGGGTTCCAAAGTCTTTATTGTGAAGCTGGGTTCCAAAGTCTTTATTGTGAAGCTATGTTCTAAAGCCTTTATGGTGAATCCATTTCGAACTTGCGCATTAACGATGGGATCTCTTACCATTATAAGAATTGTAATGACTCTACATGTTGAACGCTACAAAGGCTGCATTCAGCACCGATGCAGTTAACGTAATTCTTTCCAAGGTAAAAGATCCCATTGTTAATGCGCAAGCTCTCGCATCACAACACCTTTGTATTACCTTTACCTCTCTAGCTCGTATTAATGTGTTTGCCAATGACAATGAATTTTATCCACATTCGATACTCACAGCTGGAACCCATATAGGGATATCTTTTGTTTAGACCTGTATGGATGTGATATCAGGGGATGTGTTTTGGGGATTTGTTGTTGTTGTTATTGTTGTCGTCTTCGTCGCTATTGCTGTTTGGGGAAAAGGNGGGGGGGGGGCAGTGAGTAATTTTTATAATCCTGTTTTCAAGTTTGAGATCGGAGACTATTTCAGAAGAAAATCAAGCGCCTCGGGTGATGTTAATTAATATTTTTATGTTCAAGCATTTGCTAGACGAAGGTGGCATCTCATGGAAGCCCAGAAGATATTCCCCATTGACCTCGGGTTAGTTGAGTGAGCAGGATTTGAGTAACTACTGTTGGTACTCGTGTCTGACGGCAGCCAGGACAGACTTTAGTCCGGAAATCTGCTGGCTATTAAGACCAATTATCCCAAAAGGGAACATGTGTGAGTGCCAAAAAAGTTGATGCCCAACTGAAATTACATCTTCAGAAATTGCTGGCATCAGCCTCCCGGTATCCTTCAGAGGTGTGGAATTGATTGGGGGTCGGTAGAGACATTACCCCTTCCCCCTTCCTCCTCCTCTCCGCCATTCAGTTTCCGAATATTTCACACTATTCTCAGCCACTTCAGTATAAAAGCTTTTCCGTTTAAAGACATTATAGAGGAGTTTAGTTTTTATTAGTCATATATCTTGCAAAGTGAGTAACTGTGAATGAGGATTAAAATATTTATGTTCTGAGGTTTTCATATGCAAGGCTTGTCTAAGTATTACTTTGAGGCTTTCTTTCAGTGATGCTGAAGTTGATATTAGTGTTGTGTTTGTTGTTGTTGTTGTTGTCGTCGGCGCCGAGGAAGTGAGCACAGTTTCTAGATATTAGTAAGAATTTGGAGTATTTTGTTGTTGTTGTTGTTGTTGTTGTTGTTGTTGTTCTTCTTCTTCTTCTTCTTCTTCTTCTTCTTCTTCTTCTTCTTCTTCTTCTTCTTCTTCTTCTTCTTCTTTGCTTCTTCTTGCCCATGTTGTTGTTGTTGTTGTTGTTTTTTTTTTCATCTTTGTTCTTGTAGCTGGGAGCTGGGGGATAACATCAAGACTCTCAGCCCTTATGACGACCCCTCTCTTCCCCTCCTTCCATGGAACGACCTTGATGTTTGGTGCCCCTTCCCCACTCCCAGCGTCCCTTCAACGCCCCTGCACCGACAAGATCTGGTTGCTCTTATCAACCTATTGTTGTCATAGTAAACTCGGAGTGAAAACGTATCATCGCTTCATCACGCTATAGTCATAATACCGTTATTCCGCCTCCAGTCTGGCATCGCATGGCCAAGGAATCTCTTCTCTCACTGTCTGACCGCTACGGCGCCCGAGCGATGCTCCAAGCGCCGGCTTGCCTTGCTTTGACAGAGTTGAGAGCAGTCGGGTAAATAGCCTTCGAGATTCGGGCACGGCAAAAAGTTAATAGCATTTTCTGAAGTGGGCCCCTGTGCGACTGTATTCCGGATTTGTGGGTTTTGTTGGACAATAAGGGAGATAGAGGAGACGATGCGATTCCAGAGTCTGATTGGATATTACTGATTGACCAACAGGAAGTGCCTAAAGTGTTTGGCTGTCTCAGTATCTGGCCTATAGTGTCCCATGTACAATAGCGTAAAGCACAGAAGAGTTATTCTGTGAAGACGGTTATTTCCCTTGCATATTTCTACATCTGGTGAGTGTTGATTGTCTTGGATAATTAATTATTTGCTCTTAATAAATTTTCTCTGGGTATGCCTACCTAATCGCCTGATTTGAAACTTATTAACTGCATCTGCGTGCCGCTAACTTTCGGTTAGGAAGCAGGGGTGGTGAACTTTCTGAGACTGAATGCATCTTTGCGATAGGAAATGAATAATTTCCCTTATTATTAGTCTCTAATTTCCGATGAGTATGCAAGGTACTTAGTTCTTTGATGTGCTAGGGACATGTACATTGTCATAATTAATTAACTGTTTTGACGCAATGCCTAATTGCACTTGTATATTGTAAGGTCTTCAAAGCATTCACTCGTAATAATGTTACGCTTGACTCTGTAGGTTGAGTAGATAACGTTAGGTTGTTAAGGCTATAGAAACAACGCTCGAGATCTTGCAGAGACTGCCACTGTGCAGTCTAGCGGGTAAAATGATAACCTAAAACCGACATGAACACTGCAGACGGGACATGTTATCTTGTATGAATCGAGTACATAACGGATAACAACACTTTAAGGTCAGTAATATACAGCAGTTGTTGATTATATGAAACTTCCTTACCAAAGCACTTGCGTTTGTCGAGCAGTGGCAAAGCTTCACATGTATTCAATCGGGAGGATTGTAAAGTTTTAGACAACAGATATTTAGTGATATAGCTGATTTCAATTTTCCTAAGGGACGAACTCGATTTCCCCTGACATGAGTAAGCGTTTGCCAGTGTTTTAGTAAAGAAAAGAGGTGGGGAAAGGATTAAGATATGGAGAAATCGAGCACTCCGCTCCTAAGGCGGATAATTTTACTCTATAAGTCATGGCGTTTTGGGTTTTTTTTGCGTGTGAAAGTTATCATCGGATCCACACTTACCGTGACTGTTGTGTTTGTGTAGAAGTGTAAACTGTTTGATGGTGTTATCACTTTATTTAGATTCCAAAATGCGTAGACCTAAACAACCTCTCGAGACTACCGTAGGTGTGCTTTCGCCTCCATCTCTTGTTTTAATACGTATTTTGCTATCTACATACAGGAATGCCAATTTTTAGAGAATTTTCCGAAATCAGAAAACCTTGTTGTCTTTCAGAGGCTGCTAAACTGACCTCAGTCTGAGAAATTTCTTGCACAGAGAAATTTTAAATTTACAATAGGAAATTTTCTTTCGCTTACCGTGCCATTATTTTCTGTTTGCTTTAGACATCCATACAGACTGGACTTCTTTGTCCATGTAGATCTAAGCTTTTTTCCCCCACGAACAAGTTCCTGCATTATGTAATCACTACAGGGGAAAAAAAAAACAAGTTGCTAGGCTATATAAAACTGTAAACAACTACACATTTCAGAGAATTATATGAAACCTGAGTAACATCCCTGTACATATTTCTTTTTATACTTACCAGTTCTATCTATTGCCCAACTTCACGCCGTTAAAACAAGTGGGTTTTTTTTTTTTAATCCTTCAGCAGGGACATGATGTAAAATGTTACGGGCTGGATAAATTATTGTAGTTTCCTTCAAGAAAGGGAAATAAAAATACACAAATCTCTGAGATATTTCCTCCCTTCGGTGAAAATAATGAGCTTGTGCCGTTGGGGGCTGACACCTCAGCGTATATTATTTTTTGAATCGACCGCTGGCTGCAGCGTAGAGATAAGGCTTGAAAGGGATGCCCGTCGGTCAGTGGCGTATCAACGGGGTATTTCATAGGCGGCATGTCAAGGGGTGGGATGGGGACATGAATGGTCGCTGAGGATGAGGGGAGTGACGATGCACAAAGGGAAAAGACGCAGCTGGAACCCAGTGGAGGAATGGGCGCACGCCTTTGGTTGGACCCTCCTTCAGTGACGCCACCGGATCACCTTTGAAAACATTGTGAGGAGCGAGCCCCCGAGCTCTCCTTAGTTTCAGGGCCTTAGAAAACAGACAACAGTCATTCCTCACTCACGCTGGAACTTCATCATTCGGTAGCATGTGCCGTTTACGGCGTATAGCCAAGGGCGGAATCGGGATGGAACAGGTGCGTTGTGTTGTTGATGGGGAGAGAGGGCGGGGCTGTGGTGCGGACATGTGTGAAACACAATGAGTTTGTGTGTGGTGCTTGTTAGTCTTGCACTAGTAAAGTTATCGCGGTTTAGTAATGAAGTTATCGCGGTTAAGTTGGGGCCGAATCGCACTGAAAAAGTAAGTTTTAATGATTTTTGTTGTTTTCATGCATTAGGAGATTAATATTTACTATCCTAACTGAAGTTACCGTCGCTACAGTTTCAGTTATAAACAGAATTAATAGTGTTTGTTTTCTTTTTTTCTGCCATAATAGTCCTGGCCGGCAAATACTGTATGTACATAACTATGTGTGACCAGGTAATATGTGTGCGTGGAGGGGCGCGAGGGAGACACTGAAATGTTGGGACAGGTAGAATCAAACTTTTTAACCTTTAGCAGAAATGCACTTGTGTGTTAGGTGCACATCGCCCTTTTTGTTACAGATACAGTGTATGGCTATTTCAATATAAATAATCGGTCTGAGTATTTAACACTGATTTAAAACAGCTGGATGTCGACAGTATAGCCATGACGAATCGATACCTCTTGTAATCGGTGACCACAGATATTTATAAAAGCTAATGTTATTATTGTTTCGTGGTAGAGTCTGTTTCATCTGGCGATACTCGGCTATGATGATATTATTATATTATATTATATCAACTATCAATCACCGCATCAAATTATATTTGACAAATGACAACGACACCTTGGAGAATCTGTACATACTTACCAGTATGAAACTATATGACATTCACGGACACATTTTCAATTGAAAGAGGTTCACTGGTATTATGATACATGTATCACTATTTTGAAAAACCACAGATACAGGGAATCCTTAAGTGCTCATGCAACAGATAAACATTGTATTAGTAAGTATGAATTTCGCATGCACGGATTTTTTATTGTTCTATCATTTCACTTATTCGGGAAGACCTTGATATTATATATACCTCAACAATAAAACTACTTTTTCCTTGCACCCAGAGCATTCTTTTTATCGACGCTTTGTTATACATTAATTTCATCTACACCATACCAAAGATTAAGACAGTAGGGGATAGACATAGCAATGTATAATGCAGTTCTGTGGATTGCTCAGATGAGGATTGACGAGCAGCTGTGTTTGATAGCATGCAGCATTTGGATCCAGACAAACAGTTGTAGATTTTGTGCAGCCGACTCCGCTTAAGCGCAACGCGCTTTATTGCAGCTTCCACTTAGTAGCAATTGTATACTGTGTACTCTATGCAATAGTAACAAGACAATCACAACACCAGCGCAGTCTTTTCCACGCCATCGAGGAGTTGCCTTTAAGCGAAGCTGTTTGCCCTTCTGTATAATTATTTTTAGTTAAGAATAGAAAATACCTGTGCTGAGTGTGCAGTGCATTAAGTATTGCCTGGAAATGTAAACCCATGATACGCATGCGCGTGTTGATGTAAACACATTAATGTGCCAGATTGCGCTATGTGATTGTCTGGAGTCTGGATGGCGCTGTGGCGTCACTGACCCAGATTCACCGACAAATGGGATACACTGGATTAAGGGATGATTTACCGGTTCAAATTTCGGGACAAGTTCAGCGCACACATAGATCTAATCACTGTACAGGATAAAAATTTCTCATTCTCATGTTTTATTCCTCTTTGTTTGTGTGCTGGCTTTCTTAGTATTTCTCGTTGTCATTTTTTTTCTTTCTTTCTGCGTTTTCTTTCATCTTGTTTTCTTTTTTTTTCTTTCCTACTACTTCCCTCACATCATTCCTCCCTTACTTTCCTTTTTTTTTCTTCCTTTCTTTCTTTCTTTCTTTCTTTCTTTCTTTCTTTCTTTCTTTCTTTCTTTCTTTTCAATTTTTTTTTTGCATTACTTCTCTCTTTCTAGTTTTTTTCTTCCTACCTTCCTTTCCTTTCTTTCTTTCTTTCTTTCTTTCTTTCTTTCTTTCTTTCTTTCTTTTTTTCTTTCTTTTTTTCTTTCTTTCTCGCCTTCTTTCTTTGTGTCCTTTCGAATCTAAAACTCTAACATTTTTTTTTTTTACCCAGCAACGTATTTTCAAATGCGCACACAAAAGAGAACGAGATCAGAAATTAGAACAACGTGAGCACTGGTACTCACAATTAAGTGTTATGTTACAGGAGTGTTATTTAACGAAGCCCCATGTGTAGGTCTTTGACATTCAGCCAACAGCCGCTAGCGGTGAAACTGGAGCCCCCACTCTGCCTTTAATCTAATCATATTCTGTCTCTTCAAGAAGGTATGACAAGACTGGCTGTTATTGTTCCGTTTCTAGGTCTACTCCGTTCTACCAGGTCCTAGTTTTTTAAGTGCGTGTCTATTCCTTATCACTGGCAAATGTCACGTTCGTGACTGGACTAAAAGGAAAATGTCACGGGAAAAGGGACGCATCATTCTTTTTTTTTTCTCCGACTCTCCTGAGTTCTTTCATTTGTTTTCCTGTGAAGGACTTCCTCATTGCTTCTTTCATGTTGTTTTTTATTAGTTAGGCCTTTTCTTTTATTGTTTTCATCATGCATTGTCTTGTGTCTTGTTTCCGACCGAAAGCGTGTGATTCTAAAAGAAAGAATACATGTTGGTTGGGTTTTTTTGGTGGGGAGGAGGAAAGAAGGAAGAGGGGCATTTTTTTTTTCTGAGTGTAACGTTTCCATGTTTCCATTTTGCTTTGTGTATCTTGCACACCCATTGTTTATTGCGTTTTCATTCAGCACCCGAAGTCTACGCCCTAAGAAAGATTGCGTAAAGAAAAAAAAAAGGTTT
>JAWQUT010000543.1:404493-424261 GCA_033807755.1 Ellobium chinense | reverse complement strand
CCCCCCGCCCTTCTCCTTTTGACACTCTCCCGCACAATACAATAATTTGGGGATGTGGAAGATTTCTCTGCATATTTGTGTCCCCCTGTTGACTCAGCTAAACAAACATGGAAGGCGTAATGCTTAAATTGTTCTCATTGACGCAGACATTTCCTTCGATTGTACCTCAACCGAAAATAATGGATTGACATTTGGAAAGAACGACATAGCACGACTTGTGATGGGCCGATACTTTATTCTTTAAGTATCGCGAGGCACGGTCTTGAATCTTAAATATCGAAAATATCGATTCTATTTCGATTCTGATTCTAAGTTCTGGATAGGGACTATGATACTATTGTTGCTTTTTTTATACTTTAGATACTTTTGATGCCATTCGGTACTTTCGATATCTTTTCATATTCTTGGGATTTACATGAAGGGTATTTGTAGCCAGTTTGGGTCTGAGAACTGGAATCGTTTCAGTATCTTTTGATACCGTTAGGCTTTGAAAATGGGGAGACCGGGAACTAGTTTATTTCTGAGAATTGGAAGACGATCGAAATTAAGTTTGGTACTTCAGATACTTTCGATACGGAATCGAAATTTCTAGTATGGAAAGTATCGATATTCATTTACGATACTGCCCACCGCTAAGTATGACCTGCTCCCAGGACAGAATTCGTAATCCCTTTTTAGCATGGTAATGTGCATCAGTCATCAACATGGCGGCTAAATTGAAATACAGCCTGTGCATTGCGAATAGCTGTTAAAATCGAAGTTTTAATTCAAGTCGCGATTTGCTAAGGATGTCGTTTGCATGCACTTCGCCGTATTTTTCTTGACGTCATCCGGTTCGATCAGCCGCGAAGTGCTCACGATGCGTCGCGCGCGTCAGTCTGCAATGTCACCGCTCACTGACAGTAAGTCGGCATGCATTAAAACTGAGTTTAGACCGGATTTTTCTCAGTCAGTGTGGCGTGAGCAGTTTTTACCTTCGCAGGCACGTGTGAGTGCTAGAGTTTATTGCATGTGCTGCAATATTGTCATGCGGTGTCACTTTATGTAACAACGATATTAAGTGTACCTATTCGCTTCAATAACTGGAAGCTACAAATTAAACCTAGCTGAAACTGGATTTTGTTTTCAGTCAGTGTGGCGTGATTGTTTTCTTGTGTTATACATGAAAGCTAGAGTGAGTAGGCATAAATTTATTTGTCATGCGATGTCACAGTTTGTCACGATGGTATGAAATATGCTTAGTAAATATGAAAGTCGCTTGCGTGCCGTGAAATTTTAGCTCACGCTGGAGTTTGTCGAGGAGTTTGGTATGAGCAAGTTTGCCTTCCGTCCTGCGCGAAAGCAGAGTGAGTACGCAAGGTATTGTCACGCGCAATATAGACCTTTGCTCATTCTGGACTATATTTACCAATTTATTTGGCGTGAGCATGCGTGTCTTCCGAGCGTGAAGTAGATGTGAGTATGCAGTATCTAGTATTGACACCCAATGTCAAGGATATATCCACAGAAATATAATAAAGATTGTTTGTAAACATAGAAAGTAGAAATAAAAGTAATCTACTCACAAATGACACCTTTCAATGATTTTAAATCCTTTATTATCAAGGTAACAGCTGTCTGTTTGGGTTGATTCACTCAACCCTTTTTACATTTCAATCGTTATTCGCAGCTTTCGTTTAAATGCAACATGTTCATGAAAGAGATGCTGTATTGTCTATTTAAACAGTGATTAAGTAACTGCAACTCCATTTACTTGCAACTGTGGTTTTTGTTGTTGTTTTTTGCAGCGCTGCCCAAGAGTTACGATTAAGCGGCTTCGGTCGACTGATATAAAATACTGAATTAGATCTCTCACAGATTTTCCGTAACCCCCACTGGCGTCAGATATATGATGACTGACGTATTATTTATGGATTAATCTGCTCGGATTCGCCTCAGTCTGGGGCTATAATGACAGTGTTTGGCACTCCGAAATAGTCGGTCTGTGGGTCTGTGGCTCCACTTGTCACGAGCAATGAACTTCACGCTAGAACTTTTCGTGATTGGTTGGTTTTTAGTCTATAGCATCTAATGGCAAGAGCTGGTGAGATTGTAAGACATAAATAATAATTAGATAGATAGATAGATAGATAGATAGATAGATAGATAGATAGATAGATAGATAGATAGATAGATAGATAGATAGATAGATAGATAGATAGATAGATACTGACGTACAGTGGAACCCTGATACCAGGTTTAAAAGAACGAACTGTGATAACGCAATCGCTCATCGGACCAAGTTTTTAGGATGTGTTATTAGAAGTTTTGTGCTATCCGAGGTGCATTTTTATACGGAACAAAGCAGTTGGAGACTCTTGAATGGTAGTACATTAAGCAGGGAACTGGGTTTAACAGTGTTTGTGTTAACAGAGTTCTACAGTGTATCAGTAATTCTCTAGCTTCGTTATGAAGGATGCGTTCACAAACATGGATTACTTTTCTTTTTTTTTTCTTGGATTTGGTTCTTTATAATATCTCAATAATAATTATAGTATTTCATGCACATAAGCGTACATTATATCGAGGTTTGACTTTATAACTATGTACTATGCGAATGAAGGCCGGAGAAAACGGATATCGTATGCAGCATAATGTATATTATTGTCATGTTTATAGCTTTTACCAAACATTTCAGAATGTATCTGTCTCTTTGTTTACTGTTTACAGTTTACTTCGCTAACACACCCAGCCATTCTGACTGAAAAAAATGTCTAGCGAGCCCAGAGAGATGGGGTCTTTCGCATTTCGTCTTGCCTTTCTAGTGCCTGAACAACACGGAAGAGAATTGTCTGATATGAAACTGCAGCTTATGTCTCTAACTGCAGAACTACAACATTCTATCTAAAGGAATCCAAAGGGGGACAATGGTTTACTGTCATTATCTCTGGGCGGTGTTTGTTTACTGTTCTCACATAAATTCAGCGATATAGTGTTGTTTTAGTGTCATAAATGGCACACTTGCACGGAGAAATGAAACGTTTTATCGAATTATTGCATCGAGGACATGTCGTTATCAGGGTGGATTTAGACCTGGTAGAGTGACAAGCGTGTCTCTGGTGCTCATATCAAATTTACACTTCTGTATAGATAACGCGCTATCCTGTACATACTATGATATTTAACCAGTTTAAGTGGTCTGCGCCTCAGTCCACACTTTATAGATAGTAGAAGTAGTATGAGGATGTCCTGGTGGTTGTTAAGCATATCGGCATACCATACCGTTATCGTTTCGATTTGGCAAGGCGAGCAGCCTTTTTTTATAACACTTTGCAAACATTCCACTTCGTGGATTCAAATCTAACACACATCTGCAGTGAATGACAGTGTGACTCTGTGGAACGTAAAGTTTATGTCTTCAGTGTTTTGGGTAGTTCATTCAGAGAGATCGGTTTTAATTTGCTTTTTCACTGTTGGCAAGGTATTCGAACGATGTCAGTGAACAAAGAGCTTTTAAATTCGGATCTCGTACAAACCATTACGGTAGAAGTAGATATGCGCGTGTGGTATTTCTAGGTGTTGAGAAGATATTGCACATAGTTATCAAACTAGTCGTGAAATTCACATTTAATTCGAACGTGCTGTGTGATCTTAACTTAACATCAGAAAATGTTGGATGGCATGTCTGTCTAACGTCTGCCGTAACGGTCCGAAAGAGATCCAAACTTTCAATATAAGCTGTCTATTATCTTATTTCACAAGTGCCATGTCTTTATGTTTGTGCAATGGCTAGCTTTGTTGTGGCTCTCTTTTCAAACCTTCTAGTCATGACATTTCACAATCTTCAAGATATACACATGGTTTAACGTTTAGCTTTCATGGATTGCAAGACTCATTCAAGTAAAAATGTATACAATGGGTTATTCATGATAAAATCTTGCCTGAAGATGTTTAAAAATGCAGGTACAATTTTTGAAAAGATAGAGCGATTGTTGTTATGCTTCATGTCACAGGCTTAACATAAAACGATATCATCTTGTGAGAGTCTTTGGGTAGCAAAGCTGTGATCCATATGAACAATCAGGAGTGACTGTTCCTTTTGAAGTATTATTCTTCAAAAGATGTTTTAGCTCTTTGCGCATACTGACAAATTTGTCATGGTGTTATACATGAACCATTATTGCCTTGCCTTCGGCGACTCTTGTGAAATATACTGTGTTTTTTAAAAATTTTCTTAGCACCTTCTTCCTCCTCCACACCTCTGCATACTCCATGATGGACACTACACTATAGATTGACGCAGATAATGGAGGCTCCCCCGGGGTCATTTCTCGCCTTCGACCTTCTCACGGGGTCCCTGAACTATTTGTGGGACGTTCTTGGGTATATGAATGCTAATCTCTCCCTTAAAAATACTTTTGGTTACGCCGCTGATAAAACAGCTTCTTGACTCTTTGTTTTTCAGTATGCCTATGTTGTTTATCCCAGCATTGAGTAGGTGTGAAATGAAGTCCTTTTGATTCATTCAACTCCAAACGTTTTGCACCCTTTTACTCAAACTTCTTGAAAAACAAAGCAGAGTCACCGGACGCTCTGAAGATATATTTACAGTATTCAAGACATCCACTGAACTTGTTGCATTTCGATCTTTAAAAAACTCCCATGAATTAATTCTGCATGATTTGTTTGCACCTCATGTTTATACCCTGCGGAAGCCAAACCAGAAAAATGTGAAAGAGGTTTTCGATGAGCAACGTCATGCCCTCTGGCTTTGGAGAGAGCAGTTGACGACGCTCGCTGGACCCTCATGTTTCATCAAACACTCGATGGCTGAAATTTTGAGCAGCCCTAGGAAAGGCTGGGCAGTTCGACTCAAACAGATCGAGCTGAACCGATTCTTTCCTCAGGCTCGATTTATTGATTCGAATTTTGAGGATCGAGTTCAAGATTGTCGTGTCGCTAATCTGGCTTGACAGTGGTTGATCTTGCCAGGTGATGCAAGTTAACATCGAAAAAATCACATTGTCGCGGCCTTTCAATAAACAGGTAGCATCAATGTAAATAATATTGTTAGATTATAGACAGGGTTGTGATGGAAGGACTGTATGCGAAATGTTGTTTTGTGTCGATGAGGATAATTTTATTGTTTAAAAGATTCCCGAAGGCTGAAAAGAAAACTATGCCCTCATTGCATCTCAGTTCAAACCATGTTCAGTTATGCAATCTAGAAAGCTCGAGCTGAAGAAACACTGGAACAAGCTTGAGTTTGAAAAGATCGAGCCAGGATCGATTTCTGCGATCCGAGGTTTAAATATTCTCGAGCCGACTCCATTCTGTACAATAAGGGATCGGTCCAAATACTAGCCCCGGGGCCTTTTCATCGCCCTAACTCTAGATAATACAGCTGCCCTGCTTGTTGAAGTGGAAATCATGGCCCGCAGATCATCGCGAGGAATGTGTGGCTTTTCTCTCGCAGTAATATCATGGCGCATCTTTAGAGTTTAAGCAAACAGGAGATATATTGTGATAGTGATGTTGGGGAAGAGTGTGGTAGACTTGTTATTCAGAGCGGCGATGGTATTTCGAAGGCCGTGGGACGCATTTTGAAAGTGCCACCACAGGCGTTGGGAAATGAGTTGAGGTTTATGTTTGGATTTTGGAAGGAGGACAGGAAGTGGGGAGGGGGGTATTGGGGTTAACGCCACCAATATCATGCCAATATGTCCCTTTCTTTTCTTATAGAGTGCTCGAACTTCTTTTTTTTATTAGTTTTGGTTGGGGGAAGGTGAGGGTTGAGGGTATTTTTCAAGGCGCTTGATCGCTTTGTTTTTCTTGTCTCCCTCCCCACACTTCCTCCATGGATCCACCCAGCCTTACTTCAACGCCATTATTATATATGAGAAGTTTAATAATATATCTAATAGAACAGATGGAAAAAATTCAGATGATTATTATAACCACATTGTTTATGTAGCAAATTATCAACTTTAAAAGACATTCTGCAGGATAAGTAACATGATTTTTTTTAAATGTTTATTCTTGTCCTGACATTTCAAATTGTACAGGTTATAACCAATATAAATGCATTTCTATGCATGTTTGTCCTCCTATGCCTCTCCAATTATTTGCTCAGCATAGGGCTTTTTTCCCTGCCTTCTATCAATGTTCCACCGCCCATGGTATGGAAAGTGCTGTTAGATCTAGTCAACAAAGGAGAAGAAGTTTCTGAGGCGAAGATAAAACGTTGATACCGTTGCGTTGAGTCACAAATGCTTGACAAGCATCGGTTCTTTCAGGACTGAGACGCCTTTGAAAGTTACCTCTGCCATTTTGTTTCTGTTTGGAAGCTGCGCAGCTGATTGCTTCACTTCAAAATAAAACAAGAAGTTCCCAGCTTCTGTCACGGAGAGACTTTTGAACAGATGGGCTTTGATTTTCAGGAGAAGTCCTGATAGATTTGAACTGGTGTGGCTTAGGCCTACAGAGAGAAAGCACAAGTTCTAATGTTACAGCTTTTTTTTTTTCAAGTCAATCAGATATTCTGTGTTCTTGTCTCTTCTTTGAAAGTGATCTCAGAATATGGTGCTTTGATTATTATTGACGCTTTTATTCTTTAGGTTTGATTATTGTAAGATTTTTCGATGCGCCGTGTGAATTGAAAAAAAGAAGAACGTATTGTGCCAAAAGTTCTGCACAATTGTTTCCTTTGTAAGGCCACTTTATATTCACTTGTCATTTGATGAAGTTGCCATTGCATGTCTGGCTTTAGACCTGGTGGTTGTCCATGGCCCTATACATTGGTCGTGACTATGCTACAATTACATCATATTCTTTATCCGAATGCGCAGCTTCTATCATTGAGGGTTTATTTAAATAATAAACGTGCATAACGACTTAATAGTAAAGTCCATACTGACAAACGCATTTTACCTGTATCTTTTATCGTAAGTTAATGCAATCCTTCAAAATCGCTTTTTGACAAAGTTTTACCGTGAGCAACACTGCTCTCGCAATGCAAAATGGAATACATGTACTTCCATCACGTTTTACTTAATTAATCTAATCACGCACAACTGCACTAGTTGTCACTGATTTGAGTGAACCACTTTTGAGCATCTTCAGGCTAAGTCCACATGTGATTCAGATCCATCAAAGTTTTCATCCAGCTGGTGTGTTTTACCATAATTTTCTCTCTAACGCCATGTCTCGCTCAACTCATCTCATCAAAAAATCTTATTGCACATAATGAGGCGAAGGTATAATCCAACGTCTCACTGAACATCGTCTCACAAGTCAATAACTGAACCACATCTACCAACTTTTAATCTGGCTGGCTTCAAGTAATATTTCCCTCCTTTTATATCTCATCCTCAGACCCCTACAGCGGATCTTACGGAATGAGTGAAGGTCTGTTACGAGTGGCTGTCAACACCAAGCGAGCCCTGACGCAAGAGAGCCATCCAATGTTGATGAAATATTGGCGCAAAGTCCCGGGGCACCCATGCAACAAATCGCGGATATAGGCGGCATGTAATTTTCCACCTCCTCGGGTTCTTTTGATCGAAACCTCATCAGACAGAGCCCCACTTCCCTGGCAAGATCATCATCTCGTCCTTCATTCATCAAGACCAGACACTTTTATTGCCATCATCTCAGTGGCCCCGGCTTTAGTACTAGTACTCTTCCTGAATAGATCTTGGCGACCTCTGCGTCTTCCGTCTACTGCCTGGACGACGAATCTCTGAAGCACACGCTTGGCCAGTCTTAAAGGGTCTAGATTCCTGTAGAGTGCGACTCACCATTCTTAACGGATCGAGATTCTTTAACGCTCTTGGATATTCTTTCAAGGTTCAGATTCCTGAAGAGTTCACTTCACTTTTCTTAAAGGATCTGGATTCCGGAATAACGTTCTTCATCATATTCAAAGAGTTTGGATTCCAGAATAGCAAGGTTCTGAAAAGAAACGGGTTTTTTTAATTAACCTACTCAACCTTTTGTTTAAAAGAAGTAAACTCTCGAATAGCATGCTTCACCATTCCTGAAGTGCGCAGTTATATAAATGAGTAGCACTCATGCGTGGGTTCTGAAGAGCCATCTTGACCATTCATACACACAGGAACTTCAGAAAGGCGTGCTTGATCATTCCTATGGATGTCGGATCCCCAAATAGCACCGCTCAGTCAATCACATGGGCTGGGATTACTGAGGGGGTCGTTTGACATATCTCGCAAACCTTGTCCAGACCCCATTTGGGCATGAGCGAGAGAGAAAGACAGCGGAGCAGCAGTATTGATTCCAGTGGTCAATTAGCGGCTGATGAGCCATTTATTCAGCGAGACCGTATCCCTTCTCCTGTCTTAAGACAGCCCGTGGCTGGATCACTTACGGTCATTTTCCTCGGCCCTTTTGGATTCTAACAGTTTGATGAGACCCCTCCTGGACCTGCGTGGAATAATCTATCTGCCGACAGACCTTGCAATTTCTGACAGTCTCTGGAGTGTCTGCCCAGCGTTGTGGAGGAATTTTTAATACCCAGGTTTATTGTCATCGCCGCTTTTCTCGTCCACCGTTGCACCGATTTCATTTACACGTAACCCTCTTAATCACCACCAGACATATTATCATAGACTTTTCAGCCATCCACTTCCTAGTCTCGGTATCTTGCCCCTACATCCTCATTTTCCTCTCAGCCCCCTCCCATCCTGCTTTCTCCAAGAAGAGGACACGAGGATCTTCCTTTACCTTCCCTCTCTCCTCTCTCTCTCTCTTTTCTCCAACAAGAGGACACAAAGAGTGTAAGAGGTGTATCGATTCCCTTTGGCCTCCAGCAGGACAAACCGAATGATTACCTCCCCTTCCTTCCCGTTGGCCTAAGAGGATAGAGACACAAACAGAAGGAGAGGGGCCAGCGTGGGGAGAGAAGCGGAAAGAAAACTCACCCTTTGGACAGAGGGTTTAGGAAGCTGAACTGCTGCTGTAGCGCTATTCCCTCTCCCTCTTCCTCCCCCCCCCCCCCCCNCCCTCCTTTTCTCCCGCGGCTGAGTACCGCAATGCGCTGTGCTGAGTGTCGGGCGGGAGCAAAATTGGCATTCCAGCTCAGCTCTGGCGGACATCGGGCCTGTCATCTGTAGAGACCAGAGAAAAAAAACGCCCTCGGGAATCGTTCGAGGACGAGCCGCTTCTTGGAAGCACACACAGGCTCGTTAAAAAAAAATTGACACGGGTCCTCCAACATCTCCAAATGCATTGATTTTGTTTTTTTCTTCTTTATTCGGAACTGAAAAAGAAAAAAAAAGCGCCGCTGGTTACGCCGCCCTTGGATTATGAAGGCACGTTTATTCCAGACAGAGAGACGCAGACATTGATACGAATTTGCAGGGAGTTCTGCTTCGACCTTGGAGTTTCTGATTTCCCATCAGGCTGTAGCGTCCATGTTGTGATGTAATATTCAGCCTCACAGAGCTCTCCAACTGACTTTAGATGAACTTAACAAGGACATACAATTTTTGGTGTTCGATTTGAACCCTCGAATCCATTGTGGGACGGATATATTGATTTCATAAGAGGATTTACGTCGTCTGTTCTAGGGGATTAGATATTCTGTCGGTCGTTTTTTCCCGTAACAAGTCAAAGAATTTTTTACGGTATATGCCGAATGCTTGAGTTTTGTTGTGGTACGGAGAATAACAGATGTGTTCGCTACGTTGATCAGAAGTAAATTGTGTTCTGAGGTGAATATTTATTGGAGTTTCGTTTCGAGTGGGCTGAAGATAATGTGAGTGCGATTGGAGAGTGTCAAGATAAACTTGTTTACTGACAATAGGATAGTACTTTATCAGCTCTTACTGGCTTTGTGCAATTGCTTTCTTTTCTGCACTGGAGTTGTCATTATTTTCATCCAATGGGGAGGACTGGAGTGTTGGTGTGTAGGTAATGGGTGGAGGCCCGTCCGTCCAAATTGTCATGGTAGGGTTAGAGGGGACGGGGAAGACCACCCTACTGTACCGACTTAAGTTCGGACAGTACACCAGTTCGATCCCCACCATCGGGTTCAACTGTGAGAAGGTGGAGGTCAAGGACGGTAAGGCCAAGGGCGTGACCTTCTCCATCTGGGACATCGGGGGAAAGGACAACATGCGGCCGTTATGGAAGTCGTACATCCGGTCGGCGGACGGCATTCTTTTCGTGGTGGACAGCAGTGATAAGGAGAGTCTTGAAGAAGCCCGGATGGAACTTATGAAGCTAGTGAAGACCCAAAATCCGCAGAACATCCCCACGTTGGTGGTGGCGAACAAACAAGACTTGCCTGCCTCCATGGCACCGGAAGAGGTGGGCAAGCACGTGGGTGTGCAGGAACTGTCTTCCCAGCATCCTTGTCAACTACTTCCCTCGTGCGCTGTGACGGGCGAGGGTCTGGGCGAGGCTATGGACGCTATGTATGAAATGATTAAGAAATGGAAAAAAGGGAAAGGCAAGAACAGATAGCAGTTCGCATTTGACTAATTTGAGGAATAGATTCAATACTGCTTTTAATGTGTTCTAATGCTAAGATATTATGCAAGTTCAGAAATGGAAAGGCCCTACTGATATGTTGTGAGGCACGTGTCTAACGCACTGATCTTCCCTCAGGAAAACATTGTGGCCATCTTGCATTGATATGAGACTGAGAGGTCGCTAATCTCAGTGTTTCAGAGAGATCCGGACCGTTCCAACGGCTGATGGAGAAGTTGACGTGCAGCTGAGGTCGACACAAACAATCCCTGGATTGTCCAAGGCTTAAGTGATGACTGACAACTGGAGGAAAGGATACAAATTGCAAATCTGTCGGAGAGGAATCTAGCCAGTGTAATGGAAAGATTCCAAACCATTTTCTTTTTTTCATTTAGGCATGTGTCGACCTGGTTCGCCGTGAGAATTTCTTGAGTGAAACATTGGATGCTTTATAGGATTGATAGGAAATAAGCCAACAATTGGGAACCAAAAAAAGTACAATATACCTCTGCCACTTGACTGGCACGTTACACTGAGAGCTAGTTCGCCAATGTACAGTCGGTCTAGGGCAGTTTGCCCAGCTGCTTGAGCTGCTTGTGGGACGTCAGGTCAGATGAGTGGCGGACGAATTCCAAACTAAATACGTTCCTGTTCTTAACAATATACATTAACTTTCAAGGAATTACCAGTTGGTCTCCATACTTGTTTTTTCTTTGTCACCAAAGAGTGTGCATTTCACCATTTGCATTTTTAGAACACTTTGTATGACAACATGAATTCCAAATCCATTTGCAGAAGAGACAACTACCAACCAGTCAATGTACAAAATCCAGGTAGTGATGTGTGTACACTTCATGTGTTCAGTATGACTTCCTTGATATTTATTACTTATTAATGCTGTGCTCTAATGTTTCCTTCTCATGATGGACTCATATTCCAAACATGTATCAGATCAAATAGGTTGGTATATGATAGCAGAAAGGAAAAAAAAGAAAGAATGAGAAAGAGAGAGAAGATTAAATGAATGAATGAATGAATGAATGAATGAATGAATGAATGAATGAATGAATGAATGAGATGATGGAAGACCTGCGCCTAATTATCCCATTTCTTGCTAAGCCAAGACACTTACAAGGGTTGCTTTTGCACACGCCAGATGTCCCTCTCGCCAATCAGCGTGCGTAAATTCGGGGGTGTGTCAGCATCACAACACAACTTACAAAATTTGCCGGACTTTCGAGCTTCGACCTCTGTCCCTAACCATCAGCATAGCTTTGGAAGAGTCTACGTTGTCAATAAATCTTGCATAAACTTAAAGCTTCACTTAAAGAATACTTGGCTTCCCGACACACTGGCTCTAAAAGCATATGGCTCTTTTACTTCTGACACGTGCAACAGTCCTAGGCAATCCTGTCCAGAGCCTGGCTTAGGGACAGGACCAGGAATGGTAAACGAAAAGCAACATGAGAAAGTTCCTAGACAGTGGTAATGTCTAGGAACTGTCCCAAGTTAAATCCGACCCGTAGCTCTGTTCCTAGCCCAAAACCAAGCTCCAGACCGGAGGTTCTTGGCATATTGCCTTCAAAATTTTCCGGACTTTCAGATTCAGCAGTTGCTCAGTACAGTGCCGTGTGCAAAAAAATGCAACCCTCTTTTCATACTTTGTACTTTTGATCAGGGTTTTGAGATGCAATATATGCATACAATATATTATTATAGCCAAAGTAAAGAAAACTGTAAGCTGTGTTTTGTTATTGTGGCTTGGAGCTTAGTTTCTCATGGGTATTTAAGCTTATTTTTCTGTGCCAGTTATATTATGGTGATGTTGAAAGCGGGTACTTAAGTATATTCAGAAATGGCAGGAGAGGCTGTGAAATTAAGAGTGACTTAAAAAGAGTTAATTATTACTCTATCCAGTATAATTTATTGCTACTCAGTGTAATTTTCAGTTTTGTGTATATATATATATACATGTATGCTTAAAACATGCATTCATTAAGTACTTAGGTGAAATTTACTTAATGTCAATAAAATGTTCTGCAACAGGCCTTGGCATTGTCCGGTGACGTCATGACTGTGACTTCTTGCCCTGAATATTGGCATGACTTTGGAAGACGACTGGGTCCACTCACTCACTCAATTCTGTATGCACACACATGCACTTATGGACACACACATATGTCTACATGACAGTACATGGTGACCAAGGTCATGAGGTCATGGACAGAGACGTGATGCCACACAATGCCAGGGTCTGTTACAGAACTGATTTCACAATCTACTTACATCGATGCTGTTCAGGTATTTGAGAGTTTGCGCATTAGCGATGGGATGTCTTTACTATCGTAAGAATTACATTACAGCTGTACTATATCAGTGCTGAATGCGCCTTTAGTGACGTTAATCGTGCACAGTAAATGTAATCCTTACAATAGTTAGAGCTACCATCGTTCATGCGCAAGTTCTCAGTTACTGAAAATAGAACTATAAGAAGGCTGCATGCAAGCCCTGTACATGTACTTGATTGTTGATTTTGCTCTGTTAGGTATGTACGCTTGTAATGTGCATGTTAAGTTTGATTGGTGTACGCTACGAACATGGTGGCACTGTTTATGCAGTCATCTGTCAATTTACTTTGCACTGAGTTTGCACTGACTAGACTGTCATGCGGTGAGGCCGAAAATAGGCCTTGTGCACAGAGGGCGTCACCACCCTTGGCGACACACAAGGATAAAAGGAACTACATGTTCTCTCAAATTCTGATTACACAATCATCCTTATGACTGAATATTAAGCAGCAAAATCCATGGACTACAGTACGTTAAGCATGTATTGAGTAGCCAGTTAAAATCGGGCATAAGTCTCGTTTTAGGTTGCAGAAGCCAAATTGTAAAAGCTTCTTTGAGCCATTTAATAAAAAATTCTTCTCCAACCACAGGAATTTCCCGAGATGGCCAAGACTAGTCTGCAGGTCTGGTGCCATCACTGTGCTCAAATTATTTACTGTTTACGGTGGTGATCCTTCGGTTAGATTTTTCACAATTTTAAATTACATGAAAAGGGGTTAAAAATTTGGCCTTCTTTTGCAGATCACAGGTCCGCACAAATGAAATCCGCTGAAGCCATTGGGAAACACTGCCTGCAACAATTATTTTTTTACAAATTCAAAACTGAATTTCACCACTTTTGCGGTGTGGTTTCATGTTATATGATTATTTCTACACAATCTGTCCAAAGGACAGATTTTATACTCTGCTACTAACGACTCGGATAGTCCAGTTTTTTTTGACCAATTAGGCTCCTGCAACCTTAATAAACTCTATTGGTATCATTTAATAGTTTACATTTATGCACTTTCAACAAGTAGAACATTTTTGAAAATTTTTGAACCAGCATTATTTTGGCCCAGGTTATATTTTGAGTTGGTAGAGGGTTACATTTGCGTAATACTAAATTTCTGAGGAAATCCCAATTGAGGAGCAGTTGTTGGCTACACCTGTGTATGTGAATCATATAATACTCGTCACAAGTGCTCCAAGTTTGTCCATGAATATTTATTCTGGGCTTTGTATAACCTAAAAGTATATTATTTTCTTGAGTAGAAATTAATCTACCTTCAGTTTCCACAGTCAACAAAAACTCGACATCGCAAGGCCCAGTGCCTTTTCCAGCGACACAAGCCTCATTTTGAGACATTTTTCAACAATGTCATTGATAGAACAGGAACAAGCGAGCAGGTTAACCGGATGGCCAGTTTAACAAGGGAATGTGTTATGAGGGTTTGAACAATGTAATCAGTTACAAAGGATAACGCCTCGGTTTTTTTGATTCAATGCATTCAGAGTTATCCACCCATGCACACTCACCAGAAGTTGGAGAGACCTAGGGAAATTTTTAATATTTTTTAAGGGCACATGTATAACTCTGTAATACACAAGGCCTATTCCTCCATGCATAGTCAATCGGAGCATGTTACTCTGAGAGAGGTATGTTCTGCCATGTTGATTTAAGGCAGAGGAGTATATTTGTACAAAGTTTTTCATCTGGAGGGTAATTCAACATGTGCACAGTGGCAGGGTCGGAGCTACCCATATCTTGTGACAGGGTGACGCTATCTTTATATACAGTGTATTTACTTTTCTCATGAAAGAGGGGGTAGTACCACTTTGACGGCCTCTCTGGGAAAATATGATAAGAGACACTGGGTGCACGAAGAGAAAAAAAAATAATGCTCATAGCAACGATCTTGCTTAGCCTAGGTCAAAACATCGAGACTGTTGTTTTCATTCCTTTTTTTTTTTTTGAGAACTTCACATTAATTTTCACTTTCAGTTGAAGCGTCTTTGCACACTACAAAAGTTCTGATCCTGAATATAAAAGGTGGAAAGCACATGTGAATTTCAGTTGTCATTGCATTGCTCTAAAAATCGTTTTCAATCAACCCCTTTCAGATTCACATACGTTGACTTAATTGTTGTAGTAATCCTTTGTAAATGAAAGAATAACGTGCATGTCATATACAACTCTTCAAAACATGATGTCTGCAGCTTCGAGCATGGTTGCCTACCGGTACATGTAATTTGGACCGGATAGCCAAAGGCAAAGTAGGGCATATCCCGATATTAATTAAGCAATTACATAAGTTCAAACTTTGAGGTCAGCTATTTGAATATCAGTGGTGTTGTTCAGGTGGTATATAAGACAAAGTTAATTTATAAAAGCAAGTTCTTTTTAATAGAGTATATTAATATTTCTTTTGGTTAGTTCCGTGTTACAAACTATCTCGATGAATACCCTGAGATCTCCTCATGTAAATGATGTGCATATACATGTACGTACATATTACACAAGAGCTGATGTATTTAAATGCAAATATCAGAAGAGATATGCAGTAGAACCTCGTGATCTCGAATTTTAGTGGACCAGTTCAATGAAAATTCGATCTCATGAGGTAAAGCTGATGTAGGAAGAAAGTAAAGGCACGCCGTCCGTTGCCATAGGGCTCTGTTTGCACTAAGGGTCACTCATTTCACTTTCCGTTAGCCTGAAGCCGTTCTTGCATGTGCATACAGAGGTTGAAAACTTTTGTCTTGTATTCCTCCACCTCCACCAAGATCAGCATCAAACTACAAGAGAGCGAAATGAGTGATCCCTAGCGCAAGCAGAACCCTAGCGCAACGATATGCTTTTACCATGATATAGAACTGAGTACCGGAGCTTTGCAACGAGATCGTGGGGAAATCGAGATTTTGAGGTTCTTCTGGATATTCCTATTTTACAATTTTCTTCTACTTGTGGCAGATATTTGTCTTTCTCTACCCTGCCTGTTACCACTCAAATCCTGTACTGTATTTGTTTGGCTACCCCTTACAAAGTGATGTTATGGTTGCCTGTAAATGCTCCAGGTTGTGTCTTAATCCTCTAGTGCCCAGCCCTATTTACAATGGCACAAAAAGTCCGAGCTCCAGTTTTTGGATCACTTCTGGATCCACTATGCTGGAATAAGCATCAAAATGATGATAATAATAATAATAATAATAATGCGGTTTATAAGTCTCATATCCAGGCTAATGCCCGCTCATGCGACTTCATACAAGTATGGTGGGGTGATGATCTTGGTTTGATTTTTCTTTGTTCCACGAAATGTATCAGATCTGATACGCTGGGCACTAGAGGGTTAAGGATAAGTTACGTAAAGAAGAAAACAGGTCCAGCCTGCTAAGCAATACCAAGCTATTTCAGCGCTGAGTCATGGAATTTAAGACATTTGGAGTTATCATTAGAGTGTTTCACTTGCACATAAAAATGTCCAGAGGCGCCCTGCAAAGCCAGCAGAGGTCAGCCACTTTTAAAATAGATCCCATGTTTCAGGCACGCCACAGCAAGCTGTTCTGTGTTTGCTCAGACACGAGCGGCATGGCAGTTGGTTGATTTTTTTTCTTTAAATCACATGTACATGCACGCCTGTCGTAATTTAGAATAATAATGCTTAGATGTCCTGTTCCCAGCCATTTATTTATGTTTATGAGGCCGAGATTAGGGAATTTCAGAGATACGCCCTTCTACAGCCTTGATTCTATTAGGCTAATATTTTCACAGTGGATTTTACCCAGTGTATTTGTGACAGTACTTAACTTCTTTACCACCTAACTGGCAATCGTGCATTACGGTACATTTTTACTGTTGGCTCAGTAGATAAGTGTCGTCAGTCGCCACCCAGGCATTGTGCGACAGCTTTATTGTCTGTTTACATAGCGAATTTATGGGATACCTCGGGCACTGGCGTGGTTTGGGCCGCCAAGAGGGCATGTCTGTTTGTTTTGGTAAGAGGGTGGGAGAATTGGGTACGGTTAATGCCAAACTGTTACGCCACTCCAGGAATATCTCCTCTGTTTCGTGAGGCGTTTGAATGACAGCCAATATCCCACTATTCCAGGTCTTTGCAAGTGTCTTGTCTAAGCTTGGGTCAATAGGTCAAACTTAATAGGGGCTCTTACAGGGGGACTTATAGACTCATTTCGCGCTGTCTTAACCCTCTAGTGCCCAGCGTATCAGATCTGATACATTTCGTGGAACAAAGAAAAAGCAAACCAAGATCATCACCCCACCATAACAGTGTGAAGTCGCATGAGCGGGCATTAGCCTGGATATGAGACTTATAAACCGCATTATTATTATTATTATTATTATTATTTTGATGCTTGTTCCAGCAAAGTGGATCCAGGAGTGATCCAAAAACTGGAGCACGGACTTTTTGTGCCATTGTAAATAGGGCTGGGCACTAGAGGGTTAAGAGTATCAGTGTTTGCCGAGGAATGCAATCTTGTCTGTTTGTTTCAGCCATTGTCTAGTAGATTGGAGGGGATCAGATAGACTGGTCTCGTGCTGTCCAGTTTTATTGTCATAGCAATTTGTGTGACATAGGGTTTAGTACAAAAGCCCTGCAGCAATACTTTGTATCATTCGTAGAATATTATGGTCTTTGAATGGTGCTAGATCACAGTCATCGACTTTCTTGGGTCTTTCGAGAAGGGAGGAGGATATGGGAAGGTGGATGAACACGCTTGTTGTTGTGTAATGCACGATGTTTGTGTACCATAGGTATGTCAAAATAATTACTCCTTCAGACCCAAAGCCCCCCGTGTAACGTAAATTCCTGCTTATAGCTAGCTCGCATTTTAGCGACATTGAAACACTAAGGTAAAGTACAGTAATATTGGACGCAAGTTTGCGACTATGGTACACACAATGTTAGGAGCTAAAAATACTATGAAGAGTGAAGAGAAACGTTGTGAAACATGTTTTGAACGATATAATATCCTGCCAAACGAGTCGAGGTAGCATAACATTGTCAAAACTGACAACATAATACTGCATAAATTGGTTGTTTTTTTTTTATATCTGCACCTTAATTGAGTTTTGCCTGTGAGTCATTGTGTTCTCTAAGAGTTTTATTTTAAGCTCGAGGGCTTGAAGACCTGTCTGGATACTGCACAATAATGCATTGTCTGTCACGGAAACTAATTTGTACGTAGTTTACTGAATTTTCAGCAATGTTTTCACCAGCAGACTACTGCTTTAAATAAAGAGTAAAGACAGTACGAAATCGGGGCGTCGTGACTACCCTATAAAATAACAATCCATAGAGGCACTTGTCCCTTTAAGTGATGTTATTTAAGTGACTTACGTCTCCATGTGAACCAGGGTAGGGCAGATCCTAATGAACGCAGTTTACGAACTTGGGTTTAGTTCACTTGAACTTGATCTGAGCTGAACAGATATTTTGGACGGACTTATCTGGACCTGAAGTGTAGCTAATTTGGGTGCTTGATCTGAACTTTAATTTTTTTCCTAAATTTCAGTTTAATTCATATCTATCTCGAAAGGCAGAACTGGGTGCTGATTTCTAAATTAAAATCTGAACTCATCTCATCTGAAAACTATTCAATTTTCATAGAACTGAGCTAAACGTGATCTTTCCCCATAGTCAACTGAACTTGATCTGAACTGACATTTATAGTGAACCTGCCCGACCCTGATGTGAACCACATTGGATTTTCCCTAGTGCATCCATGGCAGCCATGACTATTAACTACATTGTGCTCTGCTGCATTTTGAAAGTGTAGGAGTGATCTATACTGCCAAAATGGCATTTCACAACATCTGGAAAATTGCTATTAGTTTTAAAATCACAATAATAATAATAACCAGAGGAAGAAGAAGTTTATATGTCTCATATCCAGGCTAAAGGTAGCATACGCTATTTCACACTATTATTACCCTGGCAGGCCTGATCTTTTTTGGACTTTATTAACTTCCCGGTTAGCCTACAGACGCGTTGCCATTTATAGGTGCTGATCACTAGCATTCCGACAATATCTTTCACCGCCTATAGCCAGGTACCTATTTTACAGACAAGTGAACCGAGGAATATATGAATGAAATGCATTGCCTTTAGATATACACAGTCAGGTTTGTGTCTTAGCTGTAGATAACAAAGACTGGCCCAGTCGAGAATAGCAACGTTTCCTTGTGAAGCACTCTCACGTTTATATCAGGAACAAGAGTAACACCCCATTTTACAAATGGGTAGGCAGGCAGGCAACGCACCAGTGGCGAAAGAATACCTAGCGCACCGAAAGGCACCATAAACGTATGCAATAGACTCCGTGAAAAAGTTGGACGATTGGCGAATCGGGCGGATTGAAAAGATCTATCGGAGATTGTATTTCGTTGCTATACACATTCTTTTTTTTTTTCTTTTTAAAGGGTAAATAAAATAAAGGGGACTAATGTGTATAATTACCTTTCGTGTATATTTCTACGAATTTAGGTGAAAACCGCATGTTTTTTCGTTACGTAGTTCTCAAGAAATCTGTGACACAAATTTGGGAGAAG
Organism: Ellobium chinense; assembly: GCA_033807755.1. Classification (NCBI taxonomy): domain Eukaryota; kingdom Metazoa; phylum Mollusca; class Gastropoda; order Ellobiida; family Ellobiidae; genus Ellobium; species Ellobium chinense. Next base: position 404,893 of record JAWQUT010000543.1, on the reverse strand, counting down.
CATAAATCTGTGACACAAATTTGGCAGAAGCATTTTATTAATATAGATAAGATTACTGAAGCAAGATTTGCTGAGAGAGTACCATAACGTCAACACATTTTAGCCTAGCCCCCTCCCAAAAAGGCGACGAGGCCATGTCAGGACCATAAATACAACATTAAATAATGACACAGCTGCAAATATCATCAGGGCTGTAAAATGTCAACGGATCCACCCACCCAGATGGCTTAATGTCATGTATGTCATTTGGGGTTTGCCATACGGTCTTTTTCTCAGGAGCTGAGTATAACATGCTATTTTCAGAACAGCAGTTTGTTTGAGTGAGAAAATATAAAATATAACGTCCTCTGACAAAAGGGCGTCTGCAGGATTTGCTGCCAAAATCACTTTTTTTTTCGGG
>JAWQUT010000543.1:376776-385941 GCA_033807755.1 Ellobium chinense | reverse complement strand
AACCCAACCTCCCAAAAAAGCATCATTTAATTTCCAAATGTATTAACTTCATTAATACACAATATGAATTTTTTTCGTCTGAAATTAGGCAAAAATTAGTAGGATATTTCACAGGTAAATATTAAATTATGTCAGATGTGGGCTTGACACAATGAGCCCGGCAAGTCATTTTTGACAAGTGCTGTTAAAGCTTTTAGCTTAGACAAGTTCAGTGAAACTTTCATCAATAATAGACTATATCTGTCTGTTGATGTGTCCATAACTTCATCCATTTTTTTTTTTTTGCATTAGGTAAAGTTTGCCGCCCAGTAATTACATGTAAATTGATAAAACGCTGTGGTAAAGCTGCAAAATACAATCTTTGTTAGAGTTGTATCACAACACCAGTCATTTCAGTCTAGAGTAATGAAACTGTAAATTATAATTTGTATGGTCAGTCGGTCTAAGTGGAAATAAATTTCACACTCGAAATTTAAAACAATGATTATAGAGTGTTTTGCTGTTGCATGACAGTACATTTTATATGTAGACCAGTTCTTGAGCAAGTCAATGATTATGTAATAATAATTTTAAAAATACGAGAACTTACCCATCTCCCTGGCACTGCCGGGCCACGACTGTATAACTTGTAGAAGCTCCCGATGTTTTGTAACCCATGCTCCTCTAAGTTCTTTGAAATATTCTAATTTCTCTGGAATAACCAAGAAATATTTATGTTCCCAGAAAATGTAAGAGATTATGATATAAGGTGAAACTCGAATAACATGCTGTTGTTTTGGGGTTTTTTTTTCGTGCTTGTTGTTCGTTCGTTCGTTCGTTCGTTCGTTCGTTCGTTCGTTCGTTCATCGCTTGCTCGTTTAATTGTTTGCTATTGCTGCTGCTGTGGTGTGGACTTGTTGTCGTTCGTTCGTTCGTTCGTTCATCGCTTGCTCGTTTAATTGTTTGCTATTGCTGCTGCTGTGGTGTGGACTTGTTGTATTGACAGGTAAGTACATCCGACTCCTCAAGATCACCGAATTACTCGCTATGAAGTGTTGCAATAAAACAGTAACTTTCAGATAGGAAATACAATCTACTGTCATCTGAATAATATTGCTTTTAACTGAAAGTTGAGATAAAAAAGAGTGCAGTAAAATGGAAAGAAGAGGGAACATAGAGAGAGGGGAAGGATGTCAAAGGTGCACATTTGACACTTGAGAGCTTGCGCATTAACGATGGGATCGCCTACCGTCGTAAGACTTCAATTAACTCTGCATATTCAATGCTGCTAACCAATGTACAAATCTAACTCTTAAAATGGTAAGAGATCCCACTGTTCATGCGCAAGCTCTCCATTAACCACAAAGTACCTCCTGATGGATATTCTACTTTCAGCAAAGCATCAATAACTTGAAAAATAACAGACTGGGCCGCTGCTGCATTCAGTGTCTGTAAAATGAATTGAATAATCATAATAAGGACAATATCAGTTCTAAGGCACAAACACAGTAATATTATACATCCAAATGCACACATGCTATTCAAAAGAGAATGAGATCTTAAATGATATGCACAGGAAATATCATGAAGTAAATCGTGATTATTTCTTCGTAAAAATTCAGTTACCGTCATGCTCAATCCATATTTATTGCCTAAGTCAATTTTTGAGGTTTTGGAATATTTAAAATTTGCTCTCAACCTATTGCTCAAAGCAAAACAATGGGGAAGATGTGGTTTGGCTTGTAGAGCTGCGATATAATAACGAGTCAAAACTCTACATTTGTTTTAACAGGAAAAAGAAGATAAATGGAAGATCATAGAAATGAAAGATCATAAACAACTCAAATCACCAAAAAATAACTTAGGCGGTTTTGAAATGAGCGTGACGTTACTGTGTGGTGGAATGTAGTTCATTAATAAGACATTTTATGATAGATTAATAATTTTTATGATATGAAATAAGTCAAGCCGTTTGTATAAGGTGGATAATAATTTATCACTGATGAGTTCCTCAGTAGATTGAGGTCAGCATTCAAATTATTAAAATAATAAATGAAACAGAATTATGTGTATCATGCCGGTAGATTTACATTTTTTAAGACTGTGAAAGCAACAAATGTACAAAGATATATACAACGGTAAAATATACGCTGGTTGCGGTGGTGGTTGGGTGTAATTATATGGTCTTGAGTATAACCGAACATTCTGTTAAAAGAAGAACTTACCTTCCTTTTAGGTCTGTTACTGATCCCTTCGTATAGTATTCCTTCAGGCATAAAGTTGGTTTCATTGAACCTTTAAAATTTTGGAAAAAAAAAAGAGAAAAAAACGAAAAAAAAGATGGTAATGACCATTATTAAAGTGAATCAGTTATTCTAAAAAGGACTGTACTTCTCGGGTTATGCCAATAAATAATTATATATAATGCAAAAAAAGTAAGCAATATCTTTGTAAGGTTTGATAAGGAGGCATGCAAAAGCAAAAGATGTAGGTTGCTGTGCCATACCTTGCATTCGCTTTGTGACCGACCTTTTCCTATTGTGACCCAAAACGTAGACCAAGGCAAGTTTTGCCAATTTACATACATTTGCCTTAAGAAAATGCGGATACGTCACCCTGGCAATTCAGAGCTTGCGCATAAACGATAGGATCTCTTGCCATCGTAAGAATTACATGAGTGCATTGGTGCGCTGAATGCAGCCTCAGTAGCGCTCAACATGTAGAGTTAATGTAATTCTTACAACGATAAGAGAACCCATCGTTAAAGCGCAAGTTCTCAATTGATTCCCTGACATCAGTTGTTAGTTACATGAACTGTCTTGTGTGTTATGTTATGACCGGAATGGTCGCAGAAATGCTGTTAAGCTTCCGGCGGGATATACAATAGAATAAGGTAAATCCATAGAGATGTTAAAATAGAAATCAACTGCCAATAGAGAGATTATATTTTTATTACGGTATTGGCTCCAACTACCGCAGCAGCCTCCAGATAATTTGTGTAATTGAGAATACAACAAGAAAAACGCCGTGAGTATATGCGTACTGGGGTTAGTAGGATCAGAACTACAGAATAAATATGTTAAAAGAATTTTTTTTCAATTAATAGTTTAATAATGTCCCATGTAAAACCATAGCTTGAAAGTGTGTGCGTTCTCTCTGTATAGTTTTTTTGTTGTTGTTGTTTTTTTTAATGTTACGCCTCTGTACGGTATGCTCGTCAAATTGTAATTGTTCTGTTTTATCTATAACGTTTGCTTTTATGTATCTAGAGTACCTGAGGTTTTAAGTTATTCTTACTGTTATAAAAGTGGTTAAATGTAATCATTCTGCAAAGCCTACTTGTCGCCTGGAAGGTCACATGTAATGTGTTCATCACTGATGTGAGAAGAAGCGAGAATGATGACGCACGAAAGACACAGTGACCTGCTTGAGACCATGAGAAATTAGCGAGAAAGGAATGTGACCATCAATTCTAGCGCATGTTTCTTCTTTCATTTTTCTTTCTGCTTTATTCCTCCATTTTTTTTTCTTTCTTTCTTTCTCTTCCTTTTCTCACTTCCTTGCTTTCGTCTTCACTTTCTTAGATTAGAGGTATTTTGTATTGAAGTTGTGTACGTGGCCCAGAGCCTAATAAAGACTTTAAATCTTGAATCTTGAAAAACTGATGTCTCAATCAAACTGATAACATACAAAGTAAATGACTGAATGAATAACTTACCCACGTAACAAACAAATAACTTGTCTGAAGAACGCATCCGCTTCTATTCCCTCTGTTGGAGATACAGAGAAAATCAGTTTTTTTGTCCCTAGTGAGGGTGATAGTAGTGATGTGAGTAGAGAGGACGGTTATAATGATAGTGATGATGACAGGTCTGATAATGATCATTTTTCGTTGTATATTTATTACATGTATTTTATTTCGTTTCCTTTTAGTGATTGTTTGTTTTAGCTTTTTAAGTTGCTGAATGACAGTTATGAACATTCTCAACATTTTCATGTGCACGGCATGATGATGATGATGATGATGGTGATGGTGGTGGTGGTGGTGGTGGTGATCATGATCACCATCTTTGCCACTCTGTAGCGATAATTTCTGTATTCCTACCTCCTCAAAACCTGGGTGACGCCTTTGTTCTTGTTCTATCTGAACTCCCCTCACCCCTCTCTCTGTTTTCTTTAGTGAACTCTTATCGAATCCTTTGAAATTAGCACCCTTATAAAGTCTTAGGTCTCTTCATATGTCTTCTTCTTCCTTATCATTATTGGTATTATTATTCCTGATGAAGGAATTGTTAAATTCTGAAAATTTGATATTTCCTTATTATGTGCTTCTCTTTATACTTTATATAAAATTGTAAAATACGACACTGGTGGACGCTATTTCATTTTATTTTATGTAAACAAATGATCATGATAATGATGATGATAAAGGTGAGACCACGGATAGCTCATTCGGTAGAGCGCCCAGGCGACTTTCGGGAAGTCTCAGGTTCGTTCCTTGGTCAGGCTGCTGATTTTTCGATCTCTTCTATTTATTCTTCTTTCTTCTTCATATCCTCATATAGCCTAGACCTACTATTTGACGTACATATTTACGCGTGTGTTTTATTTAGCTTTACCTCCTCTTCTCGTAAATTCTGAATTTTCCTGTCTAGCGAGTTTTATTTTTTAAATTATTTTTTACTAATGATGATGATGATGATGATGAGGTGGGTGAAAAGGAGGAGGAGGAGGAGGATGGCTATGAGAAAAGTTATTTGGGGTTTTTTTGCCAGATACCATGACCAACTCGATAAATCACGATTTTGGTACGATGTTTCGGTTTGTCTGAAAAGGCGTCTCAATTTTATTTATTTTTCGAGGGAGATAATCATTAAATTTACCGACCACTTACTAATAATACTGGGTATAGTCCCTTGTTTAAACTTGCTTTGTTTCGTTCACAACGGTAAGTTGAGCTGTAGCTAGACAATTTAGAGTCACGTTATCGAGGAATAATTTAATTAAAGTTAAACCTGTATGGCGTTCCAGAAGGAGTGAAGATAAGATAAGATAAGATAAGATAAGATAAGGCACGATTTTTTTATCCATAAGATGGAAAATTGGCTTGGTTGCAGTACACATGTACACAGAAGTAATAATAATAATAATAACAACAACAGTACAGTACAATACTTAGACAAGATCACGACAGACAATAACATTCTTAGTACACACCCAGATGTCCAGAAACGTGACACACAGAAAGGTTCGCAGTTATCGTCACAACAAAACCACTCACTCGCCGCTTTCCCCAAATTAAATGTCGTAGTTTACCCTAATCCACCTGGCCATCTCACTTTGCAAAGCGGACTGTGCAACGTGCTTCACACTGGATTTTTTTTCAATAGCTATAACACATCTTTTTTCTTTCTTTGCGATGGAGAATCTCACACAATTCTGACTGGATGTGGCACAAAGGAATTTCGGTACCTATCTGTTCTAGTGGAATGAGACAAAGGTCTGTTCCTTCGCACTGGTGTTTTATATTTTATAGAAGAGAGGAAGTTCATGTCGTGCATAAAACTGAGGTGAAAACAAACATAAAGAGAGGTAACTTACGGTGGAAGTCTTTGCTCAAAGTAGTGACATCTTTCACCCACTGGGTTAGCTCCTTTAGCCCTGCTGTGACCAAGGTGCTGTCTTTTACCTTAGAGCCCTCTAAGATGTCTTTAATTGCCTGCAAATTATAATCAACAACGTAATGTTTGCGTATATGTATAGATACAAATTACCGAACACTGTTGTTGATCTGAAAATTAAGTGAGAAGACTAATTCCGAAAATTCATTGAAAGAAACTAATGCTATTCCGAAACATTTTCTGTATGTAATATTTGATTTGTCCAGTGAATGTTACGAACCATGCTTAATAATAAACATTTTCGATCATATCGAAGTTTTTGCACGAACATAGAACAGAACTTAAAACAGAGATGAAATAACTCTGATAGATAGGAGGCCGAACACGAAGCCGAATCATTTGGGGGCTCATATATTACAGTTTTTGCACGAAACAGGATAGAACTTAACACAGAGATGAGATAACTGATAGACAGGAGGCCGAACTGGAGCAGAAATAATTTGCGGACTCATACTGAAGTTTTTGCACGAACATAGGATAAAATTTCCACGGAGATAAGAGATAACTGTAATAGACAGAAGGATGGAGACGAAATCATTTGCGGAATCACAACGAAGTTTTTGCACGAAGATAAGATAGAATGTATACAGATATAACTGTGATAAGAACCTACTGGAATAGCTTCTCCAAAGAAGATCTCAGTGTAGGCAGCCAAGCGCTGGAAATTCTCGAACTGCTGACCTCCCAAGAGAATGTACCTTGCCTTGACGTTGCTGAGGATCAGAAAAGTTCCCACTTCATTCATTGTCATTTGAGAGCTTGTGCATTAACGATGGAATCTCTTATCCATCGTAAGAATTACATTAGTGCATCGGTGCTGAATGCACTCTCAGTAGTGTTCAGCATGCAGAGTTAATTAATGTAATACTTATGATGGTAAGAGATCCCGTCGTCAATGAGCAAATTCTCAGATATACTCACTTTAGGTGTTTTTCTTTTTTTTTAATCTGGCGGGAAGGGGAGGGAGCGGGGGGAGGTGTGTTATTGGATATTACTTTTTTCTCATTCCTTCTTTAGGTATAGACTTCAAGGATCCCGAGCAGGGAAGAGAAAATGGTTTTCTTAGCCCTTTTTTTTAAAGCTCAGTGGAGGAAATGGATAATATGAAAAGTCGATTTGTTGAAAAACAAAATATATAGAAGATCTGGAATGAGTGTTTATTTGATATCAGATTTATGAAATGAGTTACACATTTATCGTATTTGCAAATCTTTGTATGTGCATTTATTAGGATAATAATGTCTCGTGTAAAATCAAAACTTGAAAGTTGTGTGTGCGCCCTCTGTAGTTTTTTACCACACCTCTGTATGTGATCTCGTCGTATTGGAATTGCTATGCTTTAACTATATCGTTTGTTCATACGTATACTATGTACATCTGAGCTAATATTATTCTTGTTATCGTTATTGTAGTTGTTACTGACAGTGAAACAATTGTACTGGACATGACCGACATCACAATCTCAATACTCACTCTTTTGTCAAAGGCCTGCAATAGAAAGAAACAACAAGTTTATTACGAGTTTATATTATGCTCGTATGTAGCATTGTCTTCTACTCTATTTTCAGTTCCAAATAGGCAGTTGACATGCAGTGCTTCAGGTTTGAACAGAGAGTAGAAGTTTCCATTTTTGTGGCAAAAAGTGGCGGCATGCAAGAAGAAGCCCCTCATGTCTCCGTCCCAACGAAAGACACAGTGACTGGCATGAGAGACCATGAAAAAGTGGCGAGAAAGCAAAGTGACTGATGCATATATTAACCATAAATTCTAGCGCATATGTTTCTTATTTCTCTCTTTCTTTCTGCTTTATTCTTCAATTTCTTTCTTTCTTTCTTTCTTTCTCTCCCTTTCCTCACTTCCTTGCCTACGTCTTCAGTTTCTTTGATTTGATATAGATTATGTGTTGTAGTTGTGTTATTGGCCCAGAACCTAATAAAGACTTTGAATCTTGAATCTTGTCACATGAGGCTCTGAATGACTGGACCAGACCAACTGTTGCCCTCCTCCCCCAGAAAGGGGAAAAAAAACCACTCTCCTACTACTTTAAATAAAACTATGGCCTGAGACATCATTTCCTCACTTCCCCTCCAGTATGTAAACAGAGCTGTGGTGGGTGCTCCTAGCCCTGTTGGTTGCAGGAGCCTATGTTAAAAAATGGACTTTCAGAATCATAGTAGCAGAGTATAAAATATGTCGTGTAGAAATAATCGTACAGCATGAAACCAGACCGCAGAAATGGTGATATTCAGTCTTGAATTTGTAAAAAATATAATTGTTGCTGGCAGTGTTTCCCAGTGGCTCCAGCGAATTTCATTTGTGCGGGCCTTTGACCCGCAAAAGAAGGCCATATTTTGAACTCATTTTCATTTAAATTAAAATTGTGATAAATCTAAATGATGGACCTCCACTGTAAACAGTATATAAGTTGAGCACAGTGGTGGCATCAGACCTGCGGGCTAGCCTTGACCATCTCGGAACGTTCCTGTGGTTCAAGGAGAAATTTTTATTAAATGGCTCAAAGAGATTTTTACAGTATGGCTCCTGCTACGTGTAGCAGTAACACAGTAACATATTCTAAGTGTAACCGGGTGGAAAGGCAATACAGTGTATAGTATTCTTTCTCTTATATTTAAGGGGGAGGAAGGTGAGCTTAGTCTGATAATTTTTTCAGATGTTACATATTATTTTAAGGAAGTGTGTCACCAGGGATTTTACCAAATTACTGTGAATGATCAAGTTTGAGAAGAAGGGCCGAAAAAAACTACTCTAGAAAATTTCTGTCCCTGCCGGGGATCGAACCAGGGTCTCTCAGCTTGCAAGTCTGAACATGTTACCACTACACCACAGGGACACTAACTTCACAGCAATTTAATCCTTAAATACCTACTGCCTGAATCGGTCCCTAACTTCCACGTGCGACCCTAGTGTTCACCCGTGACCCAAACACACTTCCCGACTGCTCACATATGGCTACACCTACTTGCTTTGATCAGCTCGTTGCCAGTTAGTCAAGACATCGATGTAGGCAATACCGGCTTGTGTTCCCAGCTTGTCAGAGATATCACACAGTGGAACGGCAATGCACGCTGGCAGTGACTGGAAAAGAAAGGCGATGACGAAAGTGGTGATAATGGCTAGGATGATAATGATGAACATAGTGATAATGAGAATCCTGGTGATGCTGATGATAATGAAGATGAAGAAGCTGGTGATGATAATGGCCATGAAGAAGATTGTGGTGGTAATGACCATGATGATAATGAGGATGATGTTAGTAGAAATGCTGATTTGGTGGCGGTGGAGATGGTTCTGATAAGGAAGATGATGATGGTGATGATGATGATGATAATGATGGTGATGATGATGATGATAATGGTGCTGTTGTCATGATGATAATGATGGTTAAAATGATGAGATGACGGAGGACTGTAATAACGATTATTGTGGAAATTATTATTGTGTTAAAGGGAATGGTGCTAGTGGTGATGAAGGTAATGGTAGAAGT
>JAWQUT010000543.1:364276-374276 GCA_033807755.1 Ellobium chinense | reverse complement strand
AGGACAAACAGACAGGCACATAGATAGATAGATAGATAGATAGATAGATAGATAGATAGATAGATAGATAGATAGATAGATAGATAGATAGATAGATAGAAAACACCTACTGTGATCTCCACAGCAAAGCCTGTTTCCTCCGAGACTTCATAATCTTCAAACTTGAATGGCTTTGACATGATGTGTCTGAAGGGGAAAAACTCCTCTCTCCTGTAAAAGAACAGTATGACACACAACATCACAACAATCCGACTTGACTGTCTACGGTTTTCCTATCAGCCGTTTTGTTGTATAAAGTTGAATACCATCTTTTTTAAGTCAAGTGCATATTTCTCGATAGATACTGTCACAAGAATAGGCGTTCGTTGTCCGAAATCGGGGTGCGCAAACGCACAGCACAATGAGTGACAGTGAATGAAGTGGTACAGTAACAATAAAAAATATTATTTAGCTAGATGTAGGACACTTCTGTTAGCGACTCACAATCAACATTAAATTTGAGCGAATGCACAAGGTTAACAGAAATCAGATGTTATGAAGTACGACCGAGTCGAGAAAGCATATACTTGGCAGCAAGTTGTTGGTGATTTTTTTTTTTTAATTTTGTTTTTTTTTTATTTATTACTTAACGCTTGCCGCATTAAATTTGGAAACTACATAATAAAATTCATATGAAATTATCAATCTTGATTAAGAAAAGAAAAAAAAATAGAGAAAAAAAAATTCTCTTGATAGTCTACCACAGAATTTTTCTACCTCTTATAATGAATCGCACCTCACTTAGCTGTAATACAGCGTAGGATGATCTTAGCAAATCTGTCGCTAAAAATGCGTCGTTTTGAGCAAGTCCACACAGTTAGTCTCAGGATTAACAATATTATACTGGCTTTTGCAGGAATATAATAAGTACTTCCGAGCGGTCACGTGACTTGGATAGTCACCATGACATTGCAGTAGAGATGGCCTTAACCCTTTGGGACCGGTGCATAGAAATAGTTGAAAAAAGAAACAAGAGAACAAACGAAAGAAACTATTTGCAGATAGTTATGAGTTCCTTGATGGCAGAATTGTGTACATTAACTCACAGAAGACTGGGCATTTTCGATCAACAACAACAATAATATACTGCACATTCTCTTATCCTTTCTGATTTAGTGTTTGTAGCGCTGCAAGCTGTAAAGAGTTAATGCCCAGTCCTACTTATGACGTCACAATGACAGCACAGGTCACATGATCACTCTCTCTATGGGTTAGTGCTTGTTTGATACATTTGATTTAGACAGGGACGGATTTAGGGAAGAGGGGAAGCGGATACTTTAGCCTTAAGAGAAATGTAAGTCCCCGCCCCCCAACCCTTTTTGTTATAGTCCATACCCGTAAGTCTAGGGAACTCAAATGTTTCTTGCGCTACGTGTGACAGACGATGACAAATTTAAAATTATTTTAATAAGGGCTTATTTGTGGGTTAGAGGTGAGCCAGGGTGGCTTAAATTCATGGGCAAATTGGGCAGATGTACATTTCCTCATGTACAAGAAAAAGGAAGGAAGGAAGGAAGGAAGGAAGGAAGGAAGGAAGGAGGGAAAGAATAAGGCTTTCTGTACTGCAGAGACAGAAAAAGAACAGAAGAAACACAAAAAGAGTGAAAGAGATAATAATATCAATAATTTTTTCGCTCAAATTTTGTGGTCTTTTCATGGTCCCACTCCCTCTTCCCCTTCCCGGTTATTTATGCAGATTTCATTGGAAGATTTTGCCCAGGACCCAGCGGTAGCATAAGACAGCCGTATTTGGAGCAAGATGTGCATTGCAGTATTTTTGAAAAATATACACACAAACATTCATCTGAGTTTTTTCCACCTCTCCTTCCTCCCCCCTTCTCTCTCTCTCTTTCTCTCTCTCNTCTCTCTCTCTCTCTCTCTCTCTCTCTCTCTCTCTCTCTCTCTCTCTCTCTCTCTCTCTCTCTCATTCTTTCTCTCGTCCCCTCTCTCCGTTTTCTTTCTCTCCATTGAATGAAACTTACTTTTTCTAGGACGTCATCACAGAGCTTTGTTAAATTTCAAGCCCACAAGCTTTGACCCTTTCGTCCATCTTTAAATGTACAACCGGATTTAAGCCATCCTATTTTTCGAGCTTTTGAATTTCATTTGAGACCGTTGGAGATCATACGTTTGCTATTGGTTGATATGCGCTAGTCACGATGAGGAAATGTGTCTACTTCTTAGAGGTTTGTTAAATGTGACATCTATTGCGGAGACCGGAAGTGACAAATCGGCAAATGGGCGGCAACCATCTACGGTTTCAAATTTGTTAGTGAATTGTTTCTTTAATCAACGGCCTTGTGTCGGAGGAATCTTCGGTGGCATGTATGCTCATGAGTGAGGCAAAAAAAAAACCAAAACCGCAGCTATATATAACACCACTCGCAGGTCAGCGGATTATTTTCTAGCATTTCCGCATCAATCACAGCAAACATCTCATTGCTTAGGAATAAAAAACCGACCCCTTTCGAGCCAGCAGCAAGGACCAAACGCTGGCAGTCCAGGGTAGCGCCACTCAACCAGAACTAATTAATATCATACTAATCATAGTATAGTGCATGCAGCCATGATCCCATCTAACCCCACGTAATCTTCCCGATGCTGACATCCTCGTGTCCGATTCATATTGGTGGGTAATTGATAGACACATTAATGTTAGCTGTCAGCAATAATCATGTTACTTTATTTTGCCCTTTAGTAATAGCAGTGTTTATGACAATAGTCGCAGTATATTATCCAAGCCGTCATTGACTTGATGAGAAAGAGGGAAAATAAACGAATATATCTTAACTGAGAGGCTAATTTGTTTCGTAAACGAAGCATGACATGTTTTGACCGACACACTTTTCAAAAAATGACCCACCAGAAAGTAAGAAACGAAACAAAACTCCACCGCATTTCCGCCAAGAAGACAGGCCAGGAGCAAAAGTAGGACAACACGCACAAACTGATGATGTCAAGGCAATTGTTTACCGTAGTACCATTGAGAAATTTGGCCCCGAAAAGCCCGACCCAGAAATGGCCTAGATTATTTTTTGAAACTTAGTCAAGACAAGTGGGACTAGTGACCCCTAAAACTACCAATGAAACCTTCCCAGCCTCTGTTTTTGTCGTACGAGCGGGCTGACGAGGGTGCACATGATTGTGTTATGAGTATAATGCAAAGTTTGAATGGCAACCTAGATGCATGAATCAAAGCACCTGGATTTTTGTCACTTTTGTACAGACAGGTCAATTTAGACAATAGGCAACATTGGAACCCTAATTTAATAAGTTATAAACTGTAATATTCAAAATAATTATATCTAGCTTTTACAATATCGTCGCTAGGAGACGAGAAGGGATTGGCTAAGCAAATTCCCCACCTCTCTGTCAGATAAAAGTTCGCAGACAAAATCGGTTTGTTACCCTATGACGTCTCTCTCTCTCTTTCTCTTTCTCTCCCTCTCTCTCTCTCTCTCTCTCTCTCTCTCTCTCTCTCTCTCTCTCTCTCTCTCTCTCTCTCTCTCTCTCTCTCTCTCTTTCTCTCTCTCTTTCTTGTAATCAGCCCAGTTCCGCTCCCCCGTTGAGAACAATATCGAGCACCACACCTAACTATCGCGACTAATATTTCACATGATTTCGACCATGAAAATCTGACCCATATTTTGAACAAACTTATGCGAAACTGTATCATATTTTGGGCTGATGTCCCACACAAGACGGAACGTTACAGTTCCGTGCCGTCATCCTCTTTGCTTCGATTGGACCTGCTTATTTGACGTGACATTTTATACTGCTGGTCAAGAAGATTCATTCTTGCTTACTCTCATTTGATTCAAAAAAAAATTTCGGCAGCACCTCTCAAAATTTGTTACGCTTGGAAAGGCTTGATACTAAGGATATATTTTGCCGTCTTGCGAAAACAACACCGGTCTGCACCGGATTAAGTCAAATCCGCCTATTGGCATCTTTCATTTCGTGGGGTTGGCTGCCTGATTTGTTGGTTATTTCGAAGGAATTAATATTCCCCTAAAGCAGTTGCTAGTCGGAGACGTTAAACACCCCAAAATAAATATATATGTAATATATGGATATATATATATATAATATATTTTTATATATATATGACACAAAACCGTTTGTTGTTTTTTTTTTTAAATATATTAGTTATAATGGATTGATTTTTTGTTTTTAAAATAGCCAACGTTTCGTGATTCACTACTTTATTAAGACTGACGACTGAAATAAGAAAGATACAAGAAAAGCAAATAAAAAGAAGTCTAAGGGCCAGAAAACGAAATAAAAAATCGAGTAATACAGAGTATATATATTCTTAACATTGTTTAATTCTTACGAAAAGGCGGAGGGATAGGGTTTTCATTCGTATATATTTATAAAGTCAAGAGTTGCATATTTTTATACATTTTAGTACCCAGAAAGAGGTCAGTAATGTGGGGAAATCCTCCCTTCGTTTTTTGTTGTTGTTGTTGTTGTTGTTGTGTTTTCTGGATCCGTCCCTCCATGATATCAATGAATCTTGAGATTACTAATAATTATATTATCACATTTATCTTGTACAATATTTATAAGCCTTTTCACAGCTCAGAATCAAAGCCGGGATCAGTTTCCATCTAATGACCAATGAATAGTTCAGAAAGGGAGAGAATGAAGCCAAATTTCAGCGTTTACAGACATGAAATATACGAGGTGCGATCCAATTGTTGCCGGCTTTTGTCTATTGGAGCTCAAGGACATATATTAGGTATTGCATGCCACTGTCACCTTGATGTAGTCTATTTGAGAGTCAGCACATCGACTTCAGTGCCGCTACCAAGCCCAGATGCATCCCTGGATGTCTTTATGTATCAGCATGTTCAGCATCATCTGTGATTCGGCCTATATCTCGTCGGCAATCTCAAATCTCATTTCCCTTTGCTGACGTGTTATCGTTGAGAAGTGGAAAAGGTCACACGGAGGAAATTCCGGCAAATACGGAAAGTGCGGACAATGGCTAAATTGTTTAGTCTTTTAGTGTACAATTATTCTTCAATCGCGATTTTTTTTTTCAGAATTTTATTCCCCATTCATGGGGTGGCTGTCTGTTTCTTCAAAATGCTACTGCATACCTCGGGCCAGATTTATTGTGGGTCAATTTGTTTTTCACTGAATGAAAGAACACACATTACACTTTCAGCTCCCCCACCCCCAGAAAATTTAAAAAAAAACACGTAAGCCTCGTTTTGACTAGCTGCAAAACATTTTGGCCATCAATCAACACATAATATATTATTTAAATTGATTCGTCATGTCTCTTAACACAGTATGTCCAACTGCGTCGAAGAAATATTATCATCGGTACCGGTAAACAACTCTGCCAAAGCGCTTTTGGTTAAATGACCAGGGATTAGGATGTCCGCTCTGATTCGTCCATGCGTGCGCTGAAGGGTCAAGTGCCTGACAGAAGGCTGTGGGGAGGTAGTGTCAATCATTTCTCACATAACGTAAGGGGGGTTATTAGGACCATCGGTACAAGCTTCTTTGTAGCTCTCAGATTTTCAGCTGATGGGCAAAGGTAAACAAGCACTGAGACACAGTACGATAGTGACAATTTGCAGCATTCCTGTCAAAAACAGCATGTATATTACGGAGATCTGGCTCCAAGTCGTCTCGCTTAAGCGGGTTGCCGTCCCGTTCACGTGTATAGATTTAAATAGCAAAAATTCCGTTCCCCAGGCATTCGTCTCACTTAAGCGGGCGTCCCGCTTACGCGTGTCCCGCTTAAGAGGGTTCTCCTGTATTTAACTGCCTTTGCAGTTCAGAATCGTGTGGCACACTTACAGTTCATTTAAACCAAAACATTGTGTGCACTGTCCAGCACGCCTTGTGAAAGCTACTCATTGCGAACTTCCTGTAGTTTCAACTAGAAATACTTGACGTTATAAAACCATATTTTTTCACTGATGATATACTTAGTCATGTCGGACAAAATTTAATATCAGAACTCTGTTAAGATTATTCAGTGCTATGACACAAGCAGTTCTTTTTTTTTTTTTAATATACATCAAGAAATTAATTCATAGCTACTTCTACACTAAAATTAGCCTTATAATGTGATGGAAATAATACCATCTGTCGGTACAATGAAAATATAGGTGCATTTGACCCAAGGGCACTAGAGCGCACAAACTCGTGACGTCACGCGGATCTTCAAAAGTCGTTCCCTATGAGTTTGACTGCATCCATCTTGCTTCAAAAATATGGCGTTGTAGGCCTATGTGTGTGTGGGTTGAGATTGGAACGGAGGTGAAAATGCGGGGNGGAGAGAGAAAGGAAGGGGAAGAGTCAACAAGAGTGTGATTGGACAGTTTATAATCAATGAGGAAGCACGGATAACAGAAACATATATATCTCATTCCTGGAAAGTGGTTAAGCTCTGGACTGAGAAAGGCTTGCATTGATACTGTTTAAAAATTATTTAGAACACACACAAAAAAAAACCACCTGGTTTCTAAACCTATCTGTCTGTACATCACCCCATCGAACCCTCAACGGCCTTTTTTTAATTAAGACCTCGACCCCGAATGCTATTTAGTATTCAAGTCACGACTATCACGTTCATAGTTGGACACGCACGTCAAAAATAATTTTCTGTTTTCCAGTGTTTTTTCGCACTGAAAATGATCTATGGTGCCTACGCACTGAACCAGTTTAGTTAAGAAAGAGCATCGGTCTGTTACCACGCGTTTGTGTATTATGAAAGAGAGCTGAAGTGACCGGGATTTGCCCTTGCGACTAGAGTTCTTTCCCTTGCCCGAACAACAGCGGCTTGCAGCAAAACAGATGACGTCACTGAAGTTCCAGCAACTACAAACACCTCTATCTGACATTGCATTATACAGCTTTCAATTAAGAATTTGGTCATCCGAATTCGAAAGTGAAGTTTGACAGTGTAAACCAGGTAAAATATTTTGTATTTTTATTGCCTCGGGCTCGGCATGATTTTGTTTCACACGACACAGCACAGCTGCCTTGTACAGTGGAATTAAGCGATTCAAACCGACGTATTATCACCTGTCCGCAGAACACAGGCTAGACAGCTTGGCCGTGCGGGTAGAATTATTTGACGTAAGCTTATGGCCGCGATGGGTGAAAGAATTCAGACTTTGTATGATGTAACGATGTGGGTTGTCTGGGCAGGCAGAGGCATTATATATCATGCTGACGGACACTTAACTGTTTTATTGGAAAAACAAGGTATCGTATGAAATAACAAGGTCTATAGGACAATGCAGCTTTCCTTTAAGTAGCGGCAGGCATTCACCTATGGCAATACCCAGTCATTCAATGTCAAAAGTATTGATATTTTACTTATATTTTGGTTGTAATACTTTGCTTCCACCCTGCCTGTCTCTCCAGTCTTCCCCGATATCAGTGTACCCGTAATTCTATCCGCCGTGTCCTCCAATAACATCATTTGTTTTTCTCACTCCCCCCCCCCCCCCCATTCTTAGTCATTATTGTCACTGGTGTAGTCAGCTCCAACTTCGTTATTTATTTGCATACTTATTTATTTATTTGTTTATTCTATCATATTTTATTATTACGACTATGATTTGGGAGCACTGGAATCTAGTATCATGTGTCACGTAATGACTTCACAATGATAACACGTTGTGAATTAGGCATGGTGTTGCTATACTGCTGTCTGGTGGCTATTTATAATTTTCTAAATGATTAGACAAGAACATAATATAACGATTTCTTTTAAAAAGATAATATTCTCAGCTTACATTGTTTTGTTTATTACCGGTGGGTTAAAGTTTTTACATTTCAGTCTCACCCATCTCGTGTCCACGCGTTGGTTGGATAATTATGTTAATTAGGGGGTGGGCAAAAGTAGAGCAAAAAATATCGCGGTTGTTCAGATGACATACACTTATTGTTGTTGTGGATATTTTTTTTTTTTATTTTATCTCGGGAGTAGGTGAGGGCTGGAGGAAGTAATAAATGGGTAGTGGCGGGGACTTGCAAACTTTCATTGTTATTGCTGTGGACTTGCAAACTTTCATCGTTATTGCTGTGGTGCCCGTTACAGCAGAGCTTGGCTATGGAGACTAGAGAAGTAACCGTAATACTGTATTTTCATGACTAATGTGAAAACCCGCAGATTTCACTCCGGTAATCGACGAGCAATCGCGTTCAGTCGTTCATGAAATGCACACCATAGATCCCAGTGGTCAGCCTATGAACACTGACGGCACTATTTTATCCCTGCAACGGCTGTCAAGCTACCCTATTCATGCAAAATCACGTTCGAAGGCGAAGCAGATGATATTGCATAGCAGCGTGCATTATAGTGATGGTTCATTTTACTATGGCCACATCCGGGTCCCAAAACCCATAACAATTCAGTGCCAGTGAGTCATTTTCCTCAAATGTAAAGGGAGGTAATAGCATAGGTGGCGCTGCTAAAGAAAAGGTACAACTGGCCAAAAAGAAATAGAGGCGGTGTCATACAGCGTCCGTCATGACGACTTTGCAAAGTTTGGTTCGAGGTTATTCTCTCATTGGTATCTAGAGATCCGCTCGTAATAATGACGTCATCATGTGTCATAGGCTGTATAAGTTGTTTCCATAGGGAATAATTACGAGTGCAATAGAAGTTTTCTATATCATGTCATTACTGTGGATGAATTCTGTGTCAGCCACAAGTTTTGATATTCATCCTCGGTTAACTGGCAAATGAATCTTACTGGTTCTTTGAAAGGTTTAAATATTGATCTGTGTAAATTGGGGTATGTGGAATATTCAACTGCAAATTCCAGAAAGCTTTAACGAAAACATTTCTTCTCAGATCTTTACAAATAGGAACATAGAGTTAGTAAGCATTCATGACGTGTCACAAAACTATGTCTGGATGTGTTTTACACCGAAACGAATGAGTGGTTGGAAGCAGCAAGGCCATTTCTTTTACATGTAGATCTAGATTGGTAAATGTCAATGATTTTATTTTCTTCCTATCTTTCTTTAAGCAGTTTTTTGCTGCTGCTGCTGCTGATGATGATGATGATGATGATGATGATGATGATGATAATGATGCCGCTGCTGCTGCTGCTGCTGCTGCCGTTGCTGTTGTTGTTGTTGTTTTCTCAGGTAATGTACTTATCGTAGGTTTTTTTCTTGTAGATGTTATTTTATAATGTAATATGTCTGTGCAAATTCGAAGTAATTGTTTGGCTAACGCCTAAAAAGATTTTAAACTTTGAACGTTGAGCTTTTTTTCTAAATAGGAAAAAGAAGATAAATGGAAGATCTTAGTAATATAAACAGCTCAAATCATCAAAAAAATTACTTAGGTGACAATTTCACTGAGTTGAATCTCATTAACACAATACACAAACCCTTTTGTAGCACATCCCTATTCTTAAGTTTTCAGTAAGCAAATCCTTGCAACCAGGGTTGGGCAGAACAGAGATAATATGAACGCAGTTCGTGAACATAGGTTCAGTTCATTTGAACTTGATCTGAGTTTAATAGCTATTTTGTACGAACTACAGTAATATGGATCTAAACTGTAGCTACTTTTGGTGCTTGACCTGAACTTTAATTTTCTACCTAAATTTCAGTTCAAACTCACACCTACCTAAAAAATCAGAGCCGAACGCTGGTTTCCACACAAAGTGGAAGTGATCTCTGGAAACTACGTGATTTTCATGAAACGAACTAAACTTGATCTTTTGAACTAATCTTGATCTTTTGAACTAAGCTTGATCTTAGGGCTTATTTCCCTTTTTGAACTGAACTTGATCTGAACTGACTGTTCTGGTGAACTGGCCCAACCCTGCCTGCAATACATACTCACCAACTTGCCAAGAAGGTTTGAAAGCAAAGCACCACCGGGCAAATGGTTGAGATCAAAGATATGGCCTCTTTTATTCATTTATGGAACCTCATATTTGGAAATAAAATTGTTTTCGGT
>JAWQUT010000543.1:347311-364222 GCA_033807755.1 Ellobium chinense | reverse complement strand
CCTAGCCTCCTATTTTGCTACTACCACATCCTGAAACACGCATATCATTCACTTTTTTGTTTACACAAAACAAAGCACTGTATAAAACGAAATTTCCCGGTTAAACACTGTTGAATACATGACGACCAAAGGTTAATAGGTCCGCTTGCTTTATTTATTCATGGAACCGCAACAAAAAACACAAATTTTAATTACAGTTTTCGACTTTTCACTCCCCACTCTTTGCTCTCTTTCTGTCTCTGCCGCCCATACCATCCAGATACTGTAAACACACAAAAAACATGTACACTCTTGTGTACACAGAACAAAGAAAATAAGATCATGGTTCCAGTATGCACTGTTATTTACACGAACAAAAGAAAATAAGTTCAAGGCCATTTTATGCACTATTTTTTTTTTCACAAACCAAAGAATACAAGGTCGTGGCCTGCTGAGCCCTATGGAATAACTAACAAGTGAAGCTTAATGTCTAGCCTGGATTATTTGTTGCATTCATAAAACCTCATTATAATAAAGTACATGTACCACTGCTTCCGACCTTAAGCCCCGACCCCCCCCCCTTCAACTCCTCGCCCTCAACCTCTTGCATTCCATAACATCTTGACATAATAATAAATAATAATAATGCGGTTTATAAGTTTCGTATCCAGGCTTATACCTGCTCATACTTTTTCACACTATTATTATCCCAGAAGACCTGATCACTCTAGAACTTTCTCAACTCCCTGAGGAGCATATAGTGCTGCTGCCAGGCACTGATCACTAGCATTCTGACAATATATCTTCCACTGCCTATAGCCAGGTACCCATTTTACAAACGAGTGGATTCAAGAAAATGTGAATAAAATGCTTTCCCATAGCATTTATATCATTATCATAGTCAGGAATTGAACTTACGGCCCATAGATTGTGAGTCCAACGCCGTAACCATTTACGTTACCATATATGTATATTATGCACTGCTGTTTACACAAAACAAAAGATTTATGGTCATCGCCCCTTAAAGACTTATGATGAAATGACAGCCGATTAGTATTTATTATACTTAACATTTCACCATCCCTTGCTCTATGTTCCCTAAGGAAAGTATTAACCCTCTAAGTCCCAAGAGTAATAATGTTACTATGGTGACACAGCCGGTTCTTTTAGATGTTTTGAGTAAATGGTTTAGATATTTTCGACATAATGTTTATACTGTCTGTGTATGTTATTTATTGTTGTGTATAATATAAATATGTGCCATTGTACTTTGGTTCTTCGAGGAGTCATGTCTACATGTCACTTGGAAACACCAAGCTCATGTGCCACATAAGGCACAGTGGGTCTTTGAGAGTTAAGGAATGTCTACATAATATAGTCCATAAATCTAGAAATGGCCCGATAAACTGTTTATGTCTTCAAAAACTATATGATGAATTTCTTTTGAAGTTTTTGGAACACAGTTTCATATTGTGTTGAACCATATGAAAATCAATTTTTGCGCTTCAGACTGTCCGTTTAGAAGAAAGATTCCTGATATAGGTTACTACTATGGATGTGGTGCACCTAACTTTAAACTACATAACGTTGCAGGAGCCTAACTGGTATTAAAAACATTAGATTATCAGAGTCAGTAGTAGCAGAGTATAAATTTTGTCATTTGGACAGACTGTGTAGAAATAGTCGCATATCATGAAGTCACATCAGAAAATTGGTGAAATTCAGCCTTGAATTTGTAAAAAAATAATTATTGCAGGCAGTGTTTGCCCAATGGCTTCAGCGGATTTCATTTGTGCGGGCCTGTGATCTGCGAAGAAATGCCAACATTTTAACCCCTTTTCATCTAAATTGTAAAAAGTATATATTTTGAGCACATTAGTGGCACCAGACCTGCAGCCATCTTGAAATGTTTCTGTGGTTCGATGAGAAATTTTTACTATTTTATGGCTCAAAGAGTCTTTTGGTTTGGCTCCTGCAACCTTTACGGTGCAAAATAGCAGTAATTGCATGGAAAACTGTACAGTGGCGCGTTACTCACACAGACTAAATTTGCATGTAACAGGGTGCAAAATGTTAAAACATGATACATTTCTGAAAACACTGACAATCCTTATTTCTATAATGGTCATATCCAATATTTGTAACCACTGTGATGTGGTCAAAAGCCTCGTCCGTTTATTATTTATGCTGATAAAGCAGTGTTGCACCGGTTCTAACTGACAGCACGCCCACCAGTCGACAGTTTCTCATGTCTGAAGCTTGAATTGGGCGATCGTATTCCTTACGTCTTTCAGAAGAGTCATAGTGGCTGTATGTTCAGAAAGAGAGAGAGAGAGAGACAGTCGTGAAAATTACTGACGCGGAGGGAAAGGGGAGCAACAAAAAATGACAATTTAATTTCATATAAAGCAGTAGGTAAGGCGTTCTGTTGGTAATAGTGGGATAATCTGAAATGACACCTGGCTAAGTATGTAAGCAGGCCAAGTTACTCAATGAAAACTACTGCCTGGGGAAATCAGCGTCCCTTGCTGAGCTGAACAGGAGACGAAAGGAGTTAGATAATAATAATAATGTACATCAGTGGAAAGGTAGGGAGAACGCAAACGAGGCGGGCTGACTTCCTCCACGTGCCAGTAAACTCCGGTAGCAGTGAGGGATTCCACACAGGCCCAAAAAAAGTGCAGTTCTTGGTGAGGCGAAGAAAGGAGTTGGCTCTCGTGATGACAGTTTGCTGAATCTACAAACGATATTCACTGAAAAGGGCGCCGCTCTCACTGGGGCTATCGATTTTGAAGTTTATATGCTTACTACTCCTTTCTTCGCCTCGTTGTTCAGCACAGCAAGGAACACCACTCCATAAATTCCCAATCAATGGTTCAAACTCAGTCATTTCTCACCGTCCCACAATAATGATAATGCGGTTTTTTAGTCTCATATCCAGGCTAATGCTCGCTCCCGCGACTTCACACTATTATTACCTCAGCAGACCTGTTCACTCTAAGACTTTCTTAGCTCCCTGGGGAACATACAATGCCGCTGCCATTTACAGGCGCTGATCACTAGCATTCTAACAATATTCCACTGCCTATAGCCAGATACCCATTTTACAGACGGGCGGACTGAGGAAAATCTGAATGAAACGCTTTCCCAACGCACTTACAACATGACCGTGGTCGGGAATCGAACTCACGACCTTCAGATCTTGAGTCCAACGCCTTAACCGTTCGGCTAATACGCTTGCTTTCTGAACTTTAAATTTATAGACCAGCGAGGGCAATGTCCTTTTTATAGTAATGGTTAGTTAAAGTATTAGTAAACTGTGGAGTGATGAGAGCCAGCTCCGTTTTCGTCTCGTCAAGAACTGCACTTTGTTCGGCCAGCGTGGGATCGCGGATCAGAAAGCAAAGGCACGTGGAGAAGTCACGCAGTCGCTTCAACCCTGCCTTCTTTTTCACCAGAATACATGTAAACTAACGATCAAACAAAAGTAGACATAATTATCGTTCAGACGATTTCACTTCTCGATAAAATTTCATAAGATAAAGCAGTTTAGTCAAGTTGAAACATGAGGCTCTGCCACAGCAGTCATTTGATCAAATACATGATACAGTTTACTTGTGTACACAAAGGGCAGGCGTCGCAGGTCAAAGGAAAGCACAGGTCCCAGACTCTTAACACCAACATTGAAGCGACCTCTATGTTGTATTCTATCATTTGATTACTGGCAGATGTGGCAGCCCTCCAAGTTTCAAATGTGCTGAACTGATTTATCTTCTGAACCTTATTGAAATGTGAATTCATTTCAATGACAACAATACTTTCTTTTTATCGTGAGCACACATGTCTGACTTAATATAATATGGGCGACTACATATACACCGGCGGAAAAGAGGGTAGTGGAGACTGGGCGGGGTGACTTGTCCATGTACGCGTATTTTTTTTAATTGGCGTCTAGGCGCATGACGTCACAACTTGTTTTGCTGTCTGCTGTCAAGCTGGCGTTGTGAAGCCAAATTCCTAAATGTTGGCTACTCCGTTAAAGAAAAAATTGTTGGCCGTTTTCTTTTGTTTTTCGCAACTTAAACGTTATATTTAATTACAGTGACATGTTTGAATAAAATTATCACTCAAAGAAGAGCAGTGTAACGCCTGTAGATCTAAATTTGGTTTGGTAGTTTGCTTCTCACATATTCCTGCATATCTGTGGCAGCTTTCACTAGTACATTACAAAAATATAGAACAAGAGAACGAAACCTCGCAAAGAAGTAGGCTATTTCAATACGTGCATTCAAGCACGTCATGAGGTATTCTACTGTTTGATGAAAATGAGAAAGCTTAGTCCATAAATTACTTACGAGAGAACGGGTCAGGGTCTGGAAGATTCAGCTCATTTCTCAACCGTTTGTTTGGTATCAGCATAAACCTGAAAAACGTCGAAAAGACAAGACAGAAATGTCACGTCTTAATTCTGATGCTGACGCTACAAATATTGTTTATACTATCACAATCTCTTTCTTTTGCTGCTAGTAGTAAGTTTCCGGTGGATGAATTTTGTATTATCCATTAAGGAGGGTTGCGTTTTTGCGCACGGCACCGCACTGCACTCTTGTTGACCCCGGAACTCCGGCAAATTTCACTGGCAATATATCAGGATACTCCCGTCTACAGCGTGGTTTAGGGTTAGGGGGCAAGATTAGGGGTAGGGTTAAAGATGAAAAAAAAAAAAAAACCTGGGACATTCCCAGACAGTATCCTTGTCTAGGAACTGATTCATGTCTATTCCTATTAATTTCTAATCCTACCACTAGCACTAGACCAAAGTCTCGAATAAGAAAGAAAGAAAGAAAGAAAGAAAGAAAGACAGAAGTGTCAGTCCAGTAGGCCCATCTTGGAGACCAACCCCAACCTCCATACTACATGCACATATCTTAACACACTCCAGGTCACTGTCATCACAGAAGCGTAGAATTTCATACTAAGAGACACAAAAAGGCTAAGGCTCTGCACAGAGAGGCCACCGAATATGTTTCGGCGTATCGGTGACATACTCAGTCTGCGCCGATCTTTCCGAGGGTAGAACATAAAGGACACATATTTTCAGCACACTTCTCAGTTGAAAAAGTCCCCAGTCCAGCCCTAATACGTCACACATCCAGTGACGGCCCAGTGACGGCCCAGTGACGACCCACTGACGGGGCACTCCGAGCACCGGCTGTCGCCCTGTCGGTGAGTAGGAATCAAAATTTCATTCCTATAAAATAAGCTGCCATCGATCGCGCAGATCGGCGCAGAGAGTAGGTCGTGTCTCTGTGCGGTTGTAGAAATTGAATAGATTGATTCTTATAACTTACGACGCATAGTGGTTAGGTGACATTAATCGGCGCCTTTATGTTCTCTCACTAACAGTAGAAGGGCATGTTGACAAGATAAAGATTAGCATCTTGCTTACTTTGTGACCAGTTGATAATGATAGGACCGGAACTGTTGCACAGTCTCCACAAGCTTGTCATAAGCTTCTCTCAGTTCAGAATCACTTCCTTTCATAGCTGTGGATAGAGACACACTGAAACTTCAAGATTTGTCATGTATCATGAAGCTGAGGGGTGGAGTTTATGTTCGGCACGGGTTTCCTGGAGAGGTATCAGAGTGGCACTATCTATCTATCTATCTATCTATCTATCTATCTATCTATCTATCTATCTATCTATCTATCTATCTGTCTGTCTGTCTGTCTGTCTGTCTGTCTGTCTGTCTGTCTGTCTGTCTGTCTGTCTGTCTGTCTGTCTGTCTGTCTGTTGATCTGTCTGTCTGTCTGCCTGCCTGCCTGCCTGCCTGGCTGCCTGCCTGCCTGCCTGCCTGCCTGCCTGCCTGCCTGCCTGCCAGCCCTGTCTGTCTGTCACTTAAGTACCGTCAGATTTTCCCTACAAATCTCATCTGAGGCGTGTCTGAGGATTTAGTCTTGTAAGTGATGTAAGCACATACTGTAAAAATAGAACGACTCACCCATCTCTCTGACGTTGCCTGGCCATGATCCCAACACTTGTAGCAACTCACGATGTGGGGCCACCCATGTCGTGCGAACAGTTTTGAAGAATTCTTGTTTCTCTAGAATTACCAAGAGAAATACACAGGTAGAAATGTTTGTTCGGGGCTGTCAAATTTACGCAAAAGACCGGAAATGGCTTTTTGTGA
This sequence comes from Ellobium chinense, assembly GCA_033807755.1. Classification (NCBI taxonomy): domain Eukaryota; kingdom Metazoa; phylum Mollusca; class Gastropoda; order Ellobiida; family Ellobiidae; genus Ellobium; species Ellobium chinense. The sequence continues at coordinate 358,051 of JAWQUT010000543.1, read as the reverse complement.
GGATTTAGTTTTCGAAGGCCCTGCAAGATGGTTTTCTCAGTGTATTTGAACGTAGAAGTCTAGAGTAAAGCGGAGCGACTTGACTACCTGTTGAAAATATATTTGACTTATTTTCTTCTTCTTCTTCTTCTTCTTCTTCTACTTCTTCTTCTTTTTCTTCTTCTTCTTCTTCTTCTTCTTCTTCTTCTACTCCTCCTCCTCTTCTTCCTCTTTCGCAAATCAGTGCATTGTTTTCTGTCTCTTCCGCAATAGTCTCAGCCATCTTGGCTTGGCTAGAGATTGATATTTCCTTTGTTAAGAACCGCCCACAGACCAGAAGGACCGCCCTTTTCGCATTATCGCTGGGAGCGAGCAAATAAATGCAGCCCAAGATTACCTCCTGCACCGGGTTTAATACAGGCCTACACTGAAGGGTGAGAAGTGTAGTTCATCTTGTAAGGCGAGATGATGGAATAGTCAGAAAGGAGGAGATAAGATAAGATAAGATAAGATAAGATAAGATAAGATAAGATAAGATAAGATAAGATAAACCTTTATTATCCAGATTTGGAAATGCTGTTGTACCTGGTGGGTATTCCACTCGCAGTAGCGTATCAATGATCTGAAAGAAGGTGGACTGTGATGCTGCAGCATTTAGCAACTGAAAAAAAAAATAATTGAGAGCTTGCGCATTAATTAAGGGATCTCTTACCATCGTTAGAATTAGATTAGCGCATTGGTGCTGAATGTAGCTTTAGTAGCGTTCAACATGCAGAGTTAATGTAATTCTTATGATGATAAGTGATCTCATCGTTAATGCGCATATAAATTATATTGTCTTCAAAGATATCCACTTCAAAATGTTCTAACCTCTAAGTCATTCATTTTCTAGTGCGAGGGCCGTATATGCACAATGCCGCCTAACTTCGCGCGCTGGAGGTAACAACGGGAAATCTCTTTAAAAAACATAAATGACGTTGCCCTTTTCCAATATTGACTCTTAGTATGTTGAGCGTAAACTCTCGTCTCTCTGTTTTTTGGGTTTGTTTTTTTTTTTTCAAATCGCTCTCACGCAAAATTGATACTAATCTACGTATTTTTAACCAGCCATGGGTATGGTGAAAGGAAGTGATAGAAGCTTCGCTATAAGGAATGTAACTGTCCTCAACCAGATGTCAACCGCCACACTTGGCTTGTTTTCTCTGAGGAAGCTTTTGGCGTGGGGATCGAAGCATCTATGGACATGTCCGGAGTACAGTGATGATGTTTCCAGTAACAAGTAACAAGAAACGAGCAAAAGAACATCCACTGTTTTTGTGCTCACACAGTAGGAACCTGCTTAATGCGATGGCTGATTCTATACATCACTCTCATCTCTAGAACACGTACTACGTAGAAAACAAAAGAACATAAAGGATCAAAATGTAAGTTTGGTGCACTGGTTAATGTGTATGTGGTTTTGTATATATTACGACACATTCTATTACAAAAAGAACTTACTTTCCTTTTAGGTCTGTCAGCGACTCCTTCATATAGCATTCCATCAGGCATACCACTGCTTTCATTGAACCTGGGGAGAAATACATGAAAGTTGGCATTGACAATAAAGTATATTAAACTTTAGTGATTTTACTGAAGGTTTTGCTTAAGTTACAATAAGCTTACTGTGACTAACTAACAATGTATACTACATTTTTAAAACATTGAAAAATTGTACAATATTTTTAATCCGTGTATACATAGAATATAACTCTTTGAAGAATATTAGCATTTGCATGTCATGAGTGTGCTTAATTATTGCTTTTGCTCAGTCACAAAAATTATTCATTTAAATAGATCAGTGAAGTCTTTCAGTGGGATGAGTGTAACTGCAGCTAAACAGCATTCACTGGTTTCGCCTTATCTAAGAGAGTGTTAACTCTGTTTCTGAAATTCACCAAACAAATCCTTCATTAACTGATTATTGTGTTACCTGTTCATCGTTTCCTCTCCATGCCCAGAAAAATAGGCATTTTTTAAAAATTTTATTTTGGCGCGTATGGCCGTTTTGTTTTGCTTTACTACTGTCATAAGTTCCAGCTGTGCTTGTATTGTGTCTATTTTTCTCTACCAGCTATTGTTTATCAGGTTCCTTGCCAAAGTTTCTTGCCTTTTTTTTTTTTTCAATTACCCTGTTTTTTGCTGACTTATATTTCTTTCCCTTTTACTTCAGCTTGTTGCTTTAAAAAAAAAAAACGCCGCAAAATATTACCCAAAAAAAATGACTGGAAAGAATGTATATGGTTAGTATGTTGGACTATGTATAAATGAATGAATGAATGAATGAATTCATTAATTAATTAATTAATGTGTCAATATCTAGGCGCTCTCTTATGTCTACTTATCCTACACACAAGCCTACACCTAACCCTAAATGTAGCACCCGGTGGAAGATTTCTTGGATATTATCTGGGTGACTCTGTAGGTCTACACACACTGAATTCCCAATCAAACATCTACACAAGTACATAGGGAATTGGTGAATGCTTGAAGAAATATAAAGTCGAATCTCGATATTAAGTATGGCCTTGGTGCATGAGAAAAGTAGATTTATTATTGAAGTATACCAAGTATCAAGATCCACCCAAAGAACGAAATGACTGAATAATAATGAATCGGTGTATGTGACATTCATACTTATTAACAGGGTATACTTATTAGATTTGTACGTAATATCGAGGTTCCACTGTAATCTTACCCACGCAACATATAAATAATCTCCCGGAAGAATGTCTCTGCCTCAATCTCTGTTGGGGATAAAGTAAATTCAGTTCCATGTTATTAAGAGGTCTACAGTAATGTGAATGATGGAAATAATGATGATAGTGATAACAATGAATATGATTCATTTTAACTTTCTTTTATTTTTTAAATCCATATCATCTACTTCATGACACCTTTCGTAAATGATTTTACAATATTAAAATCAATTTCTTGTATCCCCTGCTTGTTGTTTTTGATATTTTCTTGTGTACGTCATGATCATGATGATTTTGTGTTATGTTCCCTGAAGGAGGACACAGATCCGAAAATTTGAAACTTTTATTAAATTTTTCATGCCACAGTACTGAGAGTGTTTTATATTTTTGAAAATGATGATGATGATGATTATGATGACAGTCTTGAGATAAAGTGTTTAATCACGAAACGTTGACCATTCTTAAAAAATAAATCCATTTATATAATTTTTTTTTAAATGATATCATCCTAAGCAGAATCATTTTTAATGTCAATGATGATGATGATGACGAGAACGAAAATCTCATAGTGACAAGTTGTCACAAAGAATTTCACTAGACAAGCACTGAGAGACATTATTAATCACAAACAATTCACAAATCATTATTATGTTTATCATACACATATATCCCAGTGCTGTATACTACAAGGAATTTATCATGTTAAGTGCACAGCAAAAAGTATAGAATACCAAGCACTGATAACAAAAGTATAATATCATTAAGTGTATAAAATAGTCTTATTGTTGATATGCAGTACTACCAGTGTTATACTGAAGAAAAATGAATGTGACTGATATTTCGTCAAAATTGTCTCTTCACAAAAGTGGCCATAGTTAACCATATCATCAGTTATAAAGTCTGTTATGTTTAGAACATAAATGAATTTATGTCAGAAGAATGAGGATATAAATGTATTTTTATCATTAATTTGTTTCAATTCCTGCTATCCTGTATGCCTATTTTGTGTTATATATGCTCACGACAAGGGTACTTGTTTTGCTCTCGTGCGCTATCCATGTGAGGAAGTGGGCGGAGCTTGGACGTTAGGTAGTTAGTTTGGAATTTCTTAGGTTACACCGGAAGTAGGAGCTTGGCAACAATGGCGGCTATCATCTACGGTTTCAAATTTGTTAGTGGAACTTTATTTTTTTTTTTTTAAACAACCGCTCTAAGTCGGATGAGTAAAAATTTGAGGACCAAGTTGGAGGGAGAGGTGTCCGTCTTTGAGAAGAATTTGTGAAAACTTTTGGGCGATAACCCCCCCCCNAACCCAATTCCCATCGGTTTTATCGTCCCGTTAAAAGATAGGGCAATGGAAGTACTTTAACTTCTACAGGGGGAAAAAACCCGAATCTCTGTAGAATAAACACAGATCGTTTTTTAGGGCCAAAGGAATAAAAAGCAATCGATGCACAAGTCCTAGGATGTGTTTTTGTTTCCTTCTTCGAGTATGAATTGACGTCATTTTGAGTATATGGGCGATACAGCCATTGAGCGTAGTCAGCTGTCCAATCTTTCATACTCAGAATGACGTCAATTCATACTCAAAATGACGTCAAAGAAGACCTAAGAAACACAGCCCCAATCCACAACAAAGACAAAGGGAAGCCACTCACTGTGGAACTCCTTGCTTAAAGTAATGGTGCCTTTGACCCACTGAGTTAACCCCCTTAGGCCTGCTGTGACTTTTGCACTGTCTCCAAGCTTTGCTCCTTCCAAGATATCTTTAATCGCCTGCACAAGACAAAATGAGCAAGATACGTGTTTATTTATGACCTTATATACTAAATAAATTTGGATCCATAACACAATCTGTAAACAAAACAAGCTCAAACAAAAGTAGTGAGGGGAAATATTTTAATTGTTCATGGTTGTTAAATTGCTGTCAAAATTATTAGAGACTTCTATTACAGTAAACAAAAAGGCGGACGGGGGGAGGGGGGGGGCAGGCAGGCAGGCAGGCAGGCAGCAGGCAAGCAGATAGACACACAGACAGACACAGACAGACACAAACAGACAGACAGACAGGTAAGTAGGTAGGTAGGTAGGTAGGTAGGTAGGTAGGTAGGTAGGTAGGTAGGTAGGTAAATAACTCCCCATTAATATCTACTTCGTACTTCCGGCATTTTTTAATATTTTACAACAATAAAAAAAGGAAGTATGCAATAACAAAATCTGTCGACTAAAATCTTTCCAGTCGCTGATTTGTAGATTTTTACAATACACTCTGACTGAGCATATTGTGCGTTTTCATAATGATTGTGTTGTTTCTTGAGAACAATTTGCCAAGGTTTCAAAGTGAGGACTAGTGGCAAATTGTTAATGACGGAAATATATAAATGCCATGATAATAATGATGATGATGATGGTGAGGAGAAGGAGAAGCAGGATGATCCATCTGTATTTAGTGTATACCCCTATTGTGTTAGATCGAGTTTCTTGAGGAAGGACTAAAAGTCCCAAAAGATGGAACTTAAAATTAGATGTTGAAATGCCCAGTTTAAGAGTTTCTTCATTTTTGAAAATGATGATGCTGACAATGATGATGTTGATGATGACAATAGTGATGATGATGATGATGATGATGGTGATGATGATGATGATGATGATGAGTTCTATATTAACCTGATGAAGAATCACATCTTTGAATCGAAATTCGTAATTGTTTTATATCATTGTATAAGTCCATTTTGAGTTTTAAATATGAAAGTGTATTTCTTAATCCTTCGCTGGTGTGGACAGAACTATTTATTTTATTTTAATGTGTTCCAAATGATGATGATGATGATGATAATGATGATGATGATGATGATGAATTATTTTTACCGCCTGAAGAAGATCTTTTTAGATTGAAAATTTGCACATTAAATTAACTTCATTTATCTGTGGAAACCTACCTTTTTATGTCTGTTTTAAAAATTCTTATTTTTTTATTATTCTTACATGATGATGATGATGATGATGATGATGATGATGATGATGATGATGATAATAATAATAACAACCCACCGGGAAAACTTCCACAAAGGAAAACTCTTGGAATGCAGCTAGGGTCTGGAAGAACACAAACTGCTGACCTCCCATGAACATGTATCTCGCCTTTATGTTGCTGTGGATCAGGAAAACCGACAAGCTAACAAAACTGAAAGTTGTTCAAGAGGCTAAAATAGGCCAGCAGCTTACCTAGTTGTATCTCTGAGATGGCTTAACAATAGAGACTGACTCAATTAGTCAGAAAGGAAAAAGGAAAACATCTGACTTAATACAGAATGTGGAGGACACCAACTAAGCGTCACCCAGTTGTTCTTGTTCATTCCTAACGTCCCCTTGCCGCCCGTATCATCCCCTTGTTCTTGATTATTATCACATATCACAAAAATGTGATGACATTTCACTCAGTGATGTGTTGAGGGCTTAAAAGTGCTCCAAAATAGCTTTTGAATCCGGACTTTAATTGTTGATGTTAATGTTGTGGTGCGACGCAACTGATGTATCAATGCGCACCATCAGTGAACAGAACAGAAATATGACCTCAGATGAAAATGTTGTTGCCAGGTGTCGTATTCCTCTTGCTGATCTGCACAAGTGAACACGTGTTCTTGAAATCTCCTACCATACTTCTTAATACCACGGTCTCTGAGACCAGGCGCCATCTAGATTTGCGACTAAAAGGTAAGTAAAACCTACTAGTGCCGGCGGTTAACAGAAGCCAATAACGGTTTCTATTAAGTTTATAAATCTAGACATTTTTATCACAAAATGTCAGTGCACAATTGTAATGCTGTCCTGTGCTGTCACACTGTCATAAAGTCCGTTATGATATCTGTCCTTATAGCTGCAAACAGAGAACACAACACAAAGATTTGATACTTGTGTACACTTATTACGGAATTCGTTCATACGAATACGGTGCTCGACTGAATCCCTTGCCAGGCCTTAAAGTAGCAGTGGTCTTAGATCAGTCATGTGATACTATCAGCTTGTGTCAAAAATTAAAAAAGGTAACAATATATTATTAATACATGTTGGAAAAATTGTAACATCATTAAATTGACAAAAGTAGACCACAGTAGAAACAATGTTGCTGCTGCTGATGCTGTTGGTGGTATTGATGGTGAGGATGACAAGAGGATTGACAGTGGAAAATAATGGAGAACGTGGAGTGTCAGACATGACTGAAATAACAGCCTCAATAAAATACTCACTCTCTTGTCAAAGGCCTGCAATGAAAAGAGAGAGAGAGAAAGAAAGATAAAAGTATGAGTCAAACTTTCACACTGGAGTTTATATTGTCTTCTACCCTGCTTAAGTCCAGTAGTGAAAAGATGGGCAAGTGCATGTTTGTATTGTGTATCTGTATAAGACATTTTAACTCTTCTTCAGACCCAATCCATCTTCAATAAACCATAATGACCTCCTTCCTTCTGCCCCCCTCTCCCTACATCCTCTCTGTTCCCCACTTCTCACCTCCATCCCCAGAGCCATCCCCTTGCATTTAACAGACTCTCGGCACTCAGAGCTTCCATTATGCCTAAATCGTTATTTGACTGCATTAACCCTATAACTGACAGTATTCAAATTTTGCCGGACCGCCTAAAAACTGCTTCTTTTCTCTATAAATGATCACATATTATTATGTACCGAACTCAGACTTTATGCAGCCACGGAAATATTCGGCAACCAATCTAAATAATATCTCAAAATAATGTGTAGGAGTGAAACTACATAAAATCATGTAAAAGAAAAAAAATGAATTTTTAGAAACAATGCAGATACGATGTTGTTGCACCAAGGCGACCACATGCCAAGCCCATACTTTTTTGGCTTATTCTTTGTCAGAAAGCCCAAATCTTGCGACAGTGACACTATATCAGGCTTGCCACTTTAGATTTTTCCTTTTCACTAGGTCTACGTTTGTTTGGTCCCCATGGGTGAGAGAGGAGACGGTCCATTTATTCTGTGGACCAAAGGAAGAATCAGTCTCTAGGCAAGCCAAGATGGCTGCGACTGATGCGAAATAGCTAGCAAATAATGCGCGTATTTGCAATTGGTGTTTGCCATACTTATAACTTTGCCTTACTCATTAACATACATACCCCCATTGATTCTTACCATCTCCTCCTCCGACACAGGGCCCATGGTAAAAAGCTCAAGAAACAAATTTGAAACCCTAGCTGGTGGCCGCCATTTTACCAAGCTCCATTTCCTAGATTTTAAAAACAGGTTTTGTTTTCTAGTGCAGGGAAACCTGTAGGATCACCGATTTTCATTTTGGCTTGTTGGTCGCTAGCCAAGAGGTGTTCTGGTTCGCCCAAGGTCAATTTCTCTCTATTGTCATATTTTTTTGCTTGTGGATTCCGCTCATTTTCATTTTTATTTTTGCGCATTGTAATGACGGTTTGGAGATATTATTTTTATTTCTGTCTCTCCTTGTTCGATCACCCCCCCCCTTTTTTCCCCCAGATTTTCGTAGGTTTTCCATTCCCTTCACAAAATCACCAAACTCAAATTGATTTCACCAGACCTTCTGAATAATCACCAAGAGTGGCAACCCCGAGTTCAGCTCTCGTTATGCCCACGGAGAAGTGAGCAGAGCTTAGGCGTTAGGTTGAAAATTTAGAATTTCTTGAGCTGCATCTGAAGTAAGAGCTTAGCAACAATGGCGGCCACCATCTAGGGTTCATATTTGTTAGTGGAACATTTCATGAACGGCCTTGTTTCGGAGGATGATGTGGCCATACAAAAAAAAAAAAACAACAACAATAGTGGTATGTATACTAGTGAGGCAAAGACTTAAGTACACCAAACGTCACTTCAACATCACTTTTTTCTCTTCCGCATCACGCGCTGCCATCTATGTTGCCAAGAGATTCACATTTCCGGTTGCTTAAGAGCCTTACACCTCTGGTTGCTTAGAGACTCATTCTTCAGTTGCTCAGAGCGTCACACTTCCGGTTGTTTAGTGACTCATATTTCTGTTGCATAAAGACTCACATTTCCGTTACTTACTCACACTTCCGGTTGCTTAGAGACTCACACTTCTGTTGCTTTGAAATCTCCGAGGAATCGTCTACATAATAAAAAGACCGCCCTTTTCGTATGTCCCGCGGGATCGAACACACCCAGCCCTGCACGATGTGCCCTCTCTCAATGATAGCTATACCACTCTACACAACTGACGTACTTGCTCTGGTCCACTCGCTGCCAGTTGACCATGATGTCCATGTAGGTTATACCAGCCAGTGTCCCTAACCTGTCAGATATCTCACACAGCGGGATAGCAACACATGCTGGCAGTGACTGGAGATGATGATGATGAGGAGCAGGATGATAATGGTGGTGGTAGTGATGATAATGACAATGATGATGAGGAGGAGGATGAAGAGGTGAAGGTGATGGTGGTGATAGAAGTGGTGATGGTGGCTGTAGGGGTAACAATGATAATGATTTAAACCGCAGTGGTGAAGATGAAGTTTTGTGGTGGAGGTGATAATGATAATGATGAGGATGAGGATGAGAATTAAGACAATGATGAAGGTGGTGGTGATAGTTATGATAGTTGATGATAATGAGGATGAGGACCACGGTGGTGAAGGAAGTGGTGATAGTCATCGTCTTCGTGATGATGGTGATGATAACAATGATGATAATGAAGATCGTTGTTTTAGTGATGGTGGTGGTGATGATGATGATGATGATAATGATGAGGAGAAGGATGGAAACAATAATGAGAAAAGAGGTGGTAGTCGTCGTCAACGTCGTCATGGTAATAATTATAATGATAATGATGCAGGCCATGGAGATGATGATGAAGCTGGTGGTAATAGAGGTAATGACTAAAATTCTAGATCAGCAAAACCTTTGCGGGATTCTGCGGACCCTGCTCCCACACATATCCTGCAGTTATAATGGCAAGCTGCAGATGGGCAAGTCTGAGTTCTTTGAAGCTCTTCAGCCCTGCTGCGTCCAGCTGAGGCAGCTGAGAACGAGAGGGATGAACATCCTAAGGTGGACAATAAAACTATTAAACTTGAGTTTTGTTTAAGCAGTATATATTTCAGTAGCAGTGAACTAGTCTATCTTTTTCTCTAAGGATGTTTTTTTTTTCTGAGATTTCACTGTCTTACACGGTTCTGATCTTTCAACAATAAACTGAAAATAGTCCATGCACACTCATAACTCTCATACCCTCAAAGCTTACATTCAGAGCCCAGTGATATTTTAACTTAACACGCATGGCGACTTGGACAATATGCTCTTTTAAAAGAGATGCCTCCTTCGTCACCAGGATGCTTAGGTAAGCGCCCGGCTTGTTAAAAGTTACTTTTAAAAGTAACTGTTACAATTACTTTACTTTTCTGAAAAATGAATAATTGTTACAATTACTTTACTTTTTTTAAAAGTAAAGTAACTGTTGCTATTACTTTACTTTTAGGTCTCAGTTTCTTGGTTATTCAAGAAATGAAACAAGCGTGCAAAAAGTCAACTGGCATTTTTCTTCACACAAGTTATCACGGTTGTTTTTTGAATGATATCCATAAAGTCATTGAATTAATATCTATTTTATTTATTTTGAAGTCTCAAATCAGCAGCCTTTGTTCGTTTCGGTATCAATGGCCATGTATTTTAATACCTTTTTCTTTTTAAATCTGCTTCTTCACAAGGAAATTAACAATTCTCTGAAGTGTACAGCCTGTTTTAGAGAGAAATCTTCAAAATACAGTCCTGTGTGTGTATTAGTACAGTGACTTTCAGTCACACAGTTTGTATTTTATTATTGTTCCAATATCATCTTTATGATCCTTCAGTCGTGTGTGTCGTTAATTCGACCCCAGGAACCGTATATCTCGTTTTACCAAGCGCATTGTCTCGAAAGTTTTTCCCGCTCTGTGTGTGTGTGTGTGTGTGTGTGTGTGTGTGTGCGTGTGTGTGTGTGTGTGTGTGTGTGTGTGTGTGTGTGTGTGTGTGTGTGTGTGTGTGT
>JAWQUT010000543.1:334073-346441 GCA_033807755.1 Ellobium chinense | reverse complement strand
ATATATATATATTCTTCTTTTCTTTTTGTTTTTCCTTCTTTACACCATCTTTGCCACTCTACAACGATAATTTCTGTATTCCATAGCTAGCTCCTTTTATCTTTCTCTTACCTCAGTCTGTTTCCCACCTCCTCAAAACCTGGGTGACGCCTTTGTTCCTATTCTATCTGAACTCCCCTCACCTCTCTCTCTCTTTCTTTGTTTTCTTTAGTGAACTCTGATCGAACTCTTTGAAATTAGCTCCCTTATAAAGCCTTAGATCTCCTCATATGTCTTCTTCTTCCTTATCATTATTATTATTAATATTATTCCTGATGAAGGAATTTTTAATTCCGAAAATTTGACTTTTCATTATTGTGTACATCTTTTTATAATTTAAATTAAATTACATTTCACTACACTGGTGGACGACTTTTTAATTTTTTTTGTGTGAAACAATTGATGATGATGATGATGATGATGATGATGGTGATGATTTTATATTTAACCTGATGAGGAATCACATCTTTGAATCGAAAATTCGTAATTATTTTATATCATTGTATAAGTCCATTTTGAATTTTGAAGTATTTCTTAATCCTACGCTGGTTTGGACAGAACTTTTTTTTTTTTTTAATGTGTTCCAAACGATGATGATGATGATGATGATGATGATGATGATGATGATGATGATGATAACAACCCACCGGGAAAACTTCCACAAAGGAAAACTCTTGGAATGCAGCTAGGGTCTGAAAGAACACAAACTGCTGACCTCCCATGAACATGTATCTCGCCTTTATGTTGCTGTGGATCAGGAAAACCGACAAGCTAACAAAACTGAAAGTTGTTCAAGAGCCTAAAATAGGCCAGCAGCTTACCTAGTTGTATCTCTGAGATGGCTTTACAATAGAGACTGACTCAATTAGTCGGAAAGGAAAAAGGAAAACATCTGACTTAATATAGAATGTGGAGGACACTAACTAAGCGTCACCCAGTTGTTCTTGTTCATTCCTAATGTCCCCTTGCCGCCCGTATCACCCCCTTGTTCTTGATCATTATCACAAAATGTGATGACATTTCACTCAGTGATGTGTTGGTGACTTAAAAGTGCGCAAAAATAGCGTTTGAAGTCTAATTTTAAATGTTGTTATTTTCAGTGTTGTGGTGAGACACCGCTGAAATCCCGATGTGCACCATCAGTGAACAGAACAGAAATGTGACCTCATTTGAAAATGGTGTTGCCAAGTGTCCTATTCCTCTTGCTGATCTGCACAAGTGAACACGACGTGTTCTTGAAATCTTCTACCGTATTCCTTAATACCACGGTCTCTGATACCAGGGACCACCTAGTTTTACGACTAATATTTAGGTAAAAATCGGCTAGTGCCGTTAACAGAAGCCGATAACGGTTTCTATTTGGTTTATAAATCTAGATATTTTTATCACAAAATGTCAGTGCACAACTTGTAATGCTGTCCTATGCTGTCACATTTTCTTTTAAGTCCTTTATAATTTCTGTCCTTATAGCTGCAAACAGAGAATACAACACAAAGATTTGATACTTGTGTACACTATTATGGAATTCGTTCATACGAAAACGGTGCTCGACTGAATCCCTTGCCAGGCCCTAAAATAGCCGTGGTCTTAGATCCGTCATGTGAAATTGTTAAATATGCTTGATTATAAAACATCAACAAAACATTTTAATGTGCCTTGATATTCTTAAAACAACAATGTTTGAATACATTTTATACTATCAGCTTTGTGCCAAAAATGAAAAATGATAACAATATATTATTATTAATTCATGTAGAAACAATTGTAACATCATTAAATTGGCAAAGGTAGACCACAATAGAAACAATCGTATCAATGTTGCTGCTGATGTTGGTGGTGGTGATAATGATGGTGATGGTGATGGTAGTTTTGTAGTTTTGACAGTGGGAAGTAGTTGGTGAAGTAATGTGACAGACATAACTAAAATGACTGCCTTAATAAAGTACTCACTCTCTTGTCAAAGGCCTGCAATGAAAAGAGAGAGAGAAAGAAAGATAAAGTATCAGTCAAACGTTCACACTGTAGTTTACGCTGTCTTCTACACAGCTTAAGTCCAGTAGTGAAAAGATAAACAAGTGCATGTTTGTATTGTGTATCTGTAACAAGTTTAAAAAGTTTTATTGTACATGCCCAGACCGTGCTTAACAGTATGAGGCGATCAACATTACATGGATCAAATGGATACATGAAAAGTCACAACGAAACATTACGTCACACGGAAAATAAAAAGCCACATCTTATACTATGTTCAGGACTACATGAAAAAGCAGGTTTAACCTCGTTTAGGTGAGGAAGAGATTTTATAATCTGAAGTTTAGAGAAGGCCTAAGATAGACTATCTGTTTATGCTTAGAAGTACCATGCGACGTTTTTCCTCTGTGACCTTTTTTATATAATTTTTTGTCCTCTGTACTACCATACCCCCTCCCCCCCCCTCCTTTAGCTAGATTCTAAAAACAGGTTTTGTTTTTCTGGTGCGGAAAAAAATGAGATCACCGATTGTCATTTTGGCAGCTGCTCGCTATTCAAGAGGTGTTCTGGTTCGCCCAAGATCAATTTCTGTCTGTTGTCATATATTTTTTTTTTTTGCGTATTTGATTCCGTTCATTTTTATTTTTATTTTTGCAACTTGTAATGACGGTTTGAAGATATTATTTTTATTTCTGTCTCTCCTTTTTCGATCACCCACTTTTTTACCCCCCCCCCCCCCCCCCNAGATTTTCGTAAGTTTTCCATCCCCTTCACCAAATCACCAAACCCAAATCGGTTTTCACCAGACCTTCTGAAAAATCAGCAAGAGTGGCAACCCTGATTTAGCTCTCGTTATCCCCACAGAGAAGTGAACAAACCTTAGACTTTAGATTAAAAATTTAGAATTTCTCGAGTTACATCTGAAGTAAGAGCTTGGCAACAATGGCAGTCACCATCTACGGTTTCAAATTAATTGTTAGTATAACTTTTTATCAATGGCCTTGTGTCGGAGGATGATGTGGCCAAAAACAATTTAAAAAATCAAGGTTGGTATGTATGCTAACAAGTCAGGTAAATACTTAAGTACATCATACATCACTTCCAGATTAGTGAAGGATTTTCGCTCTTCCGCATCAGGCGAGGCCATTTATACTTGCTAAGAGATTCACATTTCCGGTTGCTTAGAGATTCACACTTCCGGTTGCTTTGAGACTGCACTTCCGTTGCCTAGAGCTTCACAGTTCCGGTTACTTAGAGACTCACACTTCCGCTACTTACAGACTCACACTTCCGTTACTTACAGACTCATACTTCCGTTACTTAGAGACGCACACTTCCGTTACTTAGAGACTCACATTTCCGTTACTTTGAGACTCACACTTCCGTTACTTAAAGACTCACACCTCCGTTACTTAGAGACTCACCTCCGTTACTTAGAGACTCACATTTCCGTTACTTAGAGACTCACACTTCCGTTACTCAGAGACTAACACTTCCGTTACTCAGAGACTCACACTTCCGTTACTTAGAGACTCACATTTCCGTTACTTAGAGACTCACACCTCCGGTTGCTTAGAGACTCACACCTCCGTTACTAAGAGACTCACATTTCCGTTACTTAGAGACTCACACCTCCGTTACTTAGAGACTCACATTTTCGTTACTTAGAGACTCACACCTCCGTTACTAAGAGACTCACATTTCCGTTACTTAGAGACTCGCACCTCCGTTACTAAGAGACTCACATTTCCGTTACTTAGAGACTCACACCTCCGTTACTAGGAGACTCACATTTCCGTTACTTAGAGACTCACACCTCCGTTACTAAGAGACTCACACCTCCGTTACTTAGAGACTCACACCTCCGTTACTTAGAGACTCACACCTCCGTTACTTAGAGACTCACATCTCTGTTACTTAGAGACTCACACCTCCGTTACTTAGAGACTCACACCTCCGTTACTAAGAGACTCACACCTCCGTTACTAAGAGACTCACATCTCCGTTACTCAGAGACTCACATTTCCGTTACTTAGAGACTCACACTTCCGTTACTTAGAGACTCACACTTCCGTTACTTAGAGACTCACACTTTCCGTTACTTAGAGACTCACACTTCCGTTACTTAGAGACTCACACTTCCGTTACTTAGAGACTCACACTTCCGTTACTTAGAGACTCACGCCGCCGTTACTTAGAGACTCAAACCTCCGTTACTTAGAGACTCACATTTTCGTTACTTAGAGACTCAAACCTCCGTTACTTAGAGACTCACATTTTCGTTACTTAGAGACTCACACCTCCGTTACTTAGAGACTCATATTTCCGTTACTCAGAGACTCACACTTCTGTTGCCTTGAAATCTCCGAGGGATCGTCTACATAATAAAAGGACCACCCTTTTCGTATGTCCCGCCGGATCGAACACACCCAGCCCTGCACTATGTGCCCTCTCTCAATGATAGCCATACCACGCTACACAACTGACGTACTTGCTCTGGTCCACTCGCTGCCAGTTGACCATGATGTCCATGTAGGTTATACCAGCCAGTGTCCCTAACCTGTCAGATATCTCACACAGCGGGACAGCAACACATGCTGGCAGTGACTAGAGATGGTGATGATGAGCAGGATGATAATGGTGGTGGTAGTGATGATAATGACAATGATGATGATGATGAGGAGGAGGATGAAAACAATGATATAGGCGGTGAAGGTGATGGTGGTGATAGAAGTGGTGATGGTGGCTGTAGCGGTAACAATGATAATGATTTAAACCGCAGTGGTGAAGATGAAGTTTTGTGGTGGAGGTGATAATGATAATGATGAGGATGAGAATCAAGCCAATGATGAAGGTGGTGGTGATAGTTATGATTGTTGATGATAATGAGGATGAGAACCATGGTGATGAAGGAAGTGGTGATAGTCATCGTCTTCGTGATGATGGTGATGATAACAATGATGATAATGAAGATCGCTGTTTTAGTGATGGTGGTGATGATGGTGATGATAATGATGAGGAGGAGGATGGAAACAATAATGAGAAAAGAGGTGGTGGTGATCGTCAACGTCGTCATGGTAATGATAATAATGATAATGATGCAGACCATGGTGATGATGATAAAGCTGGTGGTAATAGAGGCAATGACAAAAAAAATTCTCGATCAGCAAAACCTTTGCGGGATTCTGCGGACCCTGCTCCCACACATATCCTGCAGTTATAATGGCAAGCTGCAGATGGGCAAGTCTGAGTTCTTTGAAGCTCTTCAGCCCTGCTGCGTCCAACTGAGGCAGCTGAGAAAGAGAGGGGTGAACTTCCTAAGGTGGACAATAAAACTACTGTATTAAAACTGAGTTTTGTTAAAGCAGTATATATTTCAATAGCAGTGAACTAGTCTATCATTTTCTCTAAGGATGTTTTTTTTTTCACTTTTTTTTGTGAGATTTTACGGTCTTACACGGTTCAGATCTTTCAACAATAATCTGAAAATGGTCCGTGCACACTCATAACTCTCATACCCTCAGAGCTTACATTCAGAGCCCAGTGAGATTTTAACTTAACACGCATAGCGACTTGGACAATATGCTCTTTTTAAAAGAGATGCCTACATCGTCACCAGGATGCTTAGGTAGGTGCCAGGCTTGTTAAAAGTTATTTCTGAAAAAATGAGTAATTGTTACAATTACTTTACTTTTTTTTAAAGCAAAGTAACTGTTCCAATTACTTTACTTTGAGGTCTCAGTTTCTTGGTTATCCAAGAAATGAAACAAGCATGCAAAAAGTCAACTGGCATTTTTCTTCACACAAGTTATCACGGTTGTTTTTTGAATGATATCCATAAAGTCACTGAATTAATATCTTTTTTATTTATTTTGAAGTCTCAAATCAGCAGCCTTTGTTCGTTTCGGTATCAAGGGCCATGTATTTTAATACCTTTTTCTTCTTAAATCTGCTTCTTCACAAGGAAATTAACAATTTTCCGAAGTGCACAGCCTGTTTTAGAGAGAAATCATCAAAATACAATCCTGTGTATGTGTTAGTGCGTCCAACAATATACGTTCTCGGATTTTCGCGAATATCTTTGATTTGTTTGGATCAATAATCGCCAAATTTTGCACAGCCTCCTATTTCAATTTGTCTTGATAGAAACATATTTTTTCATTTTTATACAGNCGGTGAAGGTGATGGTGGTGATAGAAGTGGTGATGGTGGCTGTAGCGGTAACAATGATAATGATTTAAACCGCAGTGGTGAAGATGAAGTTTTGTGGTGGAGGTGATAATGATAATGATGAGGATGAGAATCAAGCCAATGATGAAGGTGGTGGTGATAGTTATGATTGTTGATGATAATGAGGATGAGAACCATGGTGATGAAGGAAGTGGTGATAGTCATCGTCTTCGTGATGATGGTGATGATAACAATGATGATAATGAAGATCGCTGTTTTAGTGATGGTGGTGATGATGGTGATGATAATGATGAGGAGGAGGATGGAAACAATAATGAGAAAAGAGGTGGTGGTGATCGTCAACGTCGTCATGGTAATGATAATAATGATAATGATGCAGACCATGGTGATGATGATAAAGCTGGTGGTAATAGAGGCAATGACAAAAAAAATTCTCGATCAGCAAAACCTTTGCGGGATTCTGCGGACCCTGCTCCCACACATATCCTGCAGTTATAATGGCAAGCTGCAGATGGGCAAGTCTGAGTTCTTTGAAGCTCTTCAGCCCTGCTGCGTCCAGCTGAGGCAGCTGAGAACGAGAGGGATGAACATCCTAAGGTGGACAATAAAACTATTAAACTTGAGTTTTGTTTAAGCAGTATATATTTCAGTAGCAGTGAACTAGTCTATCTTTTTCTCTAAGGATGTTTTTTTTTTCTGAGATTTCACTGTCTTACACGGTTCTGATCTTTCAACAATAAACTGAAAATAGTCCATGCACACTCATAACTCTCATACCCTCAAAGCTTACATTCAGAGCCCAGTGATATTTTAACTTAACACGCATGGCGACTTGGACAATATGCTCTTTTAAAAGAGATGCCTCCTTCGTCACCAGGATGCTTAGGTAAGCGCCCGGCTTGTTAAAAGTTACTTTTAAAAGTAACTGTTACAATTACTTTACTTTTCTGAAAAATGAATAATTGTTACAATTACTTTACTTTTTTTAAAAGTAAAGTAACTGTTGCTATTACTTTACTTTTAGGTCTCAGTTTCTTGGTTATTCAAGAAATGAAACAAGCGTGCAAAAAGTCAACTGGCATTTTTCTTCACACAAGTTATCACGGTTGTTTTTTGAATGATATCCATAAAGTCATTGAATTAATATCTATTTTATTTATTTTGAAGTCTCAAATCAGCAGCCTTTGTTCGTTTCGGTATCAATGGCCATGTATTTTAATACCTTTTTCTTTTTAAATCTGCTTCTTCACAAGGAAATTAACAATTCTCTGAAGTGTACAGCCTGTTTTAGAGAGAAATCTTCAAAATACAGTCCTGTGTGTGTATTAGTACAGTGACTTTCAGTCACACAGTTTGTATTTTATTATTGTTCCAATATCATCTTTATGATCNAAACAGGAGGCTATGCAAAATTTGGCGAAGATTGATCCAAACAAATCAAAGATATTCGCGAAAATCCGAGAACGTATATTGTTGGACGCACTATAGTACAGTGACTTTCAGTCACACAGTTTGTATTTTATTATTATTCCAGTAACATCTTTATGATCCTTCAGTCGTGCGTGTCGTTAACTCGACCCCGGGAACCGTATATCTCGCTTTACCAAGCACACTGAGTCGAAAGCTTTTCCCCGTGCGTGCGTGCGTGCGTGCGTGCGTGCGTGTGTGTGTGTGTGTGTGTGTGTGTGTGTGNGTGTGTGTGTGTGTGTGTGTGTGTGTGTGTGTGTGCGTGTGTGTGTGTGTGTGTGTGTGAGTGAGTGATTGATTGATTTCAGCGAAATTATAAATCTATGAGATTTTAGGTTTGGGATTAGAGAATCCGGAAGGTAACAATTGGTCATTTTGTAACTTTGATCTTCTGTGGCTTGAAATGATAGATTTAATTGTCCCTTCCCTCTTTCTCTTTTAGCTCATATTATTGTCTTATATAATTATGCCTGCCTTCCTTCCTTCCCTGCCTTCCACCTTCTTTTCTTCTTTTGTTCAGTCATTATTCATCTTCAATTAGATAAACTACAGCATACAGTAAAGGTTTTGCCCAAACACAATAAGACCTCGATATCAACTACCGGTATTCTACGCGTTCCTCCTTACTAAGTATACACTCCTAATGCATCGAATTTTTCCTTCTTTACCTTTTAAAATAAACCTTGATCCCAAGTTACAAAGTATATTTATAAAGTATAACCTCACTATGAACTATAAACTTGAATGGTTCCACTAGGCATAAAGCATTTTCCTTAAGAAATCGACCCTGACACAACGGACTGGAGATAGCACATGATCATAAAATATGCAGCGCGACGCCACTCGCATGTGTCGATCGGGCCAATATCGCACTTAGCTTGACGGGATTGGTGGAGAGAACCACGACACTGGATGGCGGATTAGCTTATCTTACTAGCGGACACATAATAGCTCAATCTGCAAATTACCTATCTTTGAGACGACTTTTTATGCCCAATTTAAATATAGAAAGTCCACTGTGGAGATAAACGAAGCTCGTCGACAGAAAAAAAAATGGCATGGTACGGAACGGTACGGTACGGTTCGGTACGGTACAGCACTACAATGCAATGCAATGCAATGCAATACAATATCACATGAATACAGTACCCTATAGAGATACATACATGTTCCTCGAACACTCTATTTTCACTCATTCACCATCTCATCTAGCTGACAGCCAGAAGTTGATAGTAGCTTACTTTGAGTGTCTCCTCCCTCATAGTTTGTGTTGCCATTAGACTGACTGTCCTGTCTGCCAGATCGTGCCAAGGTTTGTAGTATTCTGGGAGTGGGTCCTGAGTGAAAGAAAAGTCGGTAGATACGCTTTTAGAGCGTTGGTGAGCGTATGTCGTCATTGTTGTTGTTGTTGTTGTTGTTGTTGTGGTGGTGGTGGTGATGGTGATGGTGGTGGTGGTGGTGGTATGTTGGTGGTGATGATGATGGTGGTGGTGGTGATAATGTTTATGTTGATGATGTTTTTTCTAGTTCTCTCTCTGTTCCTATTTCTTGCCCTCAGACTCCTATCACGTGCTTTTCTGTGAATCTTTTATTTCAGTTGTCAGTTTCGAAAAAGTGCTCAAACACGAAATACTAATGTTTTTTTTAATCAATTCATTATATTTTTTTCCACAAGTTTTGTGTCGAAACTGAGTAGAACCATATTATTTAATTTCATTGATGATGATGATGATGATGATGATGATGATGATGAAGATGATGATGATGGTAGATGATGATAGATGGAGGGATAGAGAAGGAGGGGAGAGAAAGAGCGATAGAGACAGAGAGCAAGAGAGAGAGAGGCTTTTCACTAATCAGTTTATGTAACCCTGTGTGGTAGGTGTAAATGTGGCGTTGTGTGAGTTGGNCTGGTGTAGACCAGAGGAGAAGGGGAGGTGGGGGTGAGCGTATCTTGTGCATTTATTTGGACTGGCGTCTCCGCTCGATGATGATGATGATGATGATGATGATGATGATGATGATGATGACGATGCCAGGAACAATAAATGACAAGGGAACATTATCTTTACGAGTTTGACAATGATAATTTTGATAACGATGATGGAGAAACACGTCATGTTGACAACGAATTGAATGCCGTTGACAGCATGATGGTGTGAAAATGATGGTGACAATGATGATAATCAGTAGGTGTTGGGATTACTTGATGATATAGCCATGAATAGAACGGGAAGGGGAGGGGGAGGGAGACGTGGTAACAAGCACTTTGACATCGAGGGAAACAAGAGCCAGATTGATGAACAGGCGGACAAACAGAAAAACGGACTGACAAAAAGACATACAAACAATACTTACCGTGACCTCCACAGCAAAGCCTGTCTCCGGTGAGACTTCATAGTCTTCAAATCTGAATGGTTTGGACATGATAGACCTAAGAGAATCGACTCCTGAATCACAATTCTTGCAAAAGAAGTGAGACAATGAAATTTAAATAATCGCCACAGGGTTAAAACAGGTTTATATCGGTCAAAGTGTGCACATGCATAAGGGTGAAGGTCTCAATGTTTTACTGCAGTCTATGTATAATTAATTATTGTTGGCTAAACATATCTTATCCAGCTATTCCATCACAATGAAATGCTGTGTGAACTACTTAAAGATAGTGTTATAGATTTAATTACCTTTTTCCCCGAGAATAAAAAACATATCCCCTGACACAGACTACGAATTCTCCTGTCCCCTACTGGCTTAAAAAAAAATATCCTACACCCCAACTTTTCTTTACTTTATTGCACGGATAGCTTGCCATAACAAACCTGCGAGGGTGTGCCATTTGAAGGAATTTTTCCCTGTGGTAAGGTAAAATGGCTTAACATACAGCCATTTTCCCTTTCGTGGGGGAAAGAATCACTTTTCGTTAGTCGCTGGGAAGAATTGTGAAATATAGTGTCAAGTGGATAAAAAATGGCTAGTTTTATCTCTTTTAACAGTAAAATCATTGGATTTGTTTTTCGCTAATGTTTGCATAGGGAAAGGTAGGGAGAAAAATAATATTTCCCGTAAGGGAAAATATATAGACATTGTTTTACAAAAAATTCAGTAGGAGGTATATATGCCATTATGAATGGAAGTAAAAGTATTTGCCGTGAATAATAATAATAATAATAATGAATAATGAAAATACGAGTTTATTTACCCCGTAGGGAAATTGTTTTATTTTGACATACAATGTTAACATCTCATTCATAATATAAACACGTATAACAATATACATCATACATGTAAATACATTATATTACAAATGAAAAACATAACAAAGTCATTGCTGGTCGTCAGCGGTGCAGCGCCGTGGTCCCCCCAAGCTCTAACGCCAGGTACTCATTTACACCTGAGTCGAGTGAGGAAATGGAGGTGAAGTGTCTTTCCCAAGGACACTACTATGTTAACCATCCAGCTCGCCAGTCAAACACATAAACCCGACATTTGAAAGTCTTCAGTTTCTGAGTACGACTCACAAACCACACGGCCACGCTGCCTCCCAACAAGTTCGATAACTGGCATTGTAAGTCACGTATCCAGGCTACTGCCCGCTCACGCGACGTCACACTATTGTAAGTGAATAATGACAAGCGTAGTGAATGTTCTGTATAGATTGTGCTGCGTAAAATGTAACACTTCTCAATGATGTGGTCTGCACTCCTGCTAATAAACTTGCAGAACTAAAAGTAAAAGCACAAGACCAAAATGGCAACACTGAACTCATATGGCTTCATTGAGCTGACTTCTGCCTTAGGCGTTTGTGTTTACTTTGATACGCGGTTTGTGATGCCTAGGGGTCAGCTTATCCTGAATGTTTAAATTTCACTTTCACTTGTTTGGATAGGCTACAGACTGTCGGCAGCGGCGCCTGAAACTAGCTCGGCTTGGAAAGGATGTGTGCCTGACATGCATTGCTGAACTGAAAAGTGTAGACTACGTTTAGCTCTCTTTTGTTTGAATACTGTCGGAAACGGAGCTTTTTACGGCTCGAACTAGGTCTATTTCCCGGCCCCACACATACGGTTTACACAGTTTAGTTCAGGTCAGTTTATTTAATGTAGGCTAATAATCCTTGATACAACAAGTCAACACAATTATAACACTGTATCACATAATAATAATATAGTGCATTTATTCTCATCGTTTCACTTATTCAGCTTAAGACTGACATACAAATAGACAGACACAAACACACAGACACACACACAGACAAAACACACACACGAGACAGACGGGCGGACAGACAAATAGACAGAGATACACACACACACACACACACACACACACAGAGAAGACACAAAAACACACACACGGACAGACAAACAGACACACACACACAGAGACGGATACACACATACAGACAGAAAAACAGACAGACGTACACACACACATCCAGCTGTACGGACAGAACGGAGACAGACAGACAACATGGACAGGCAGATAGACAGACAGACACTCACACAAGAGACAGACAGACAGACAGACAGACAGACAGACAGACAGACAGACAGACAGACAGACCATAACTCTTACACTATCTTTAATTTCAAGATATGCACATCCTTCTCGGCGACCACATAAGCACATCCACACTACATACCCACAAAAGCCACACTCACACACAACAAATATCTCATCTCTCACAGACCACCTCCCCC
>JAWQUT010000543.1:286899-333993 GCA_033807755.1 Ellobium chinense | reverse complement strand
CCAACCACCCCGCCTCATGCCGGACTATGAAATACCGTCCAGCGCTTCCTTGCAAACTGCCAGACATACAAGTAGACATATCATCAGACAAACAAAGGTATTTTACCCGCCTTTATCTGCACGCACTATTTATTAGCATCCATAAAATATACTAATTTCTTTAGCCAGGCGTACAAGAATTCAAGGACAACCTTGTAAAGCTACTTAATCCCTTCATAAACTCTGTGGCTCTCACTTACATTTTGACAGATCCCTGCTCCCGTCCTTCCCTCATTTCTCTCTCTCTCTCTCTCTCTCTTTCTCTCTCTCTCTCTCTCTCATTTACACTTTGACAGATCCCTGCTCCCGTCCTTCCCTCATTTCTCTCTCTCTCTCTCTCTCTCTCTCACTTACACTGTGACAGATCCCTGCTCCCGTCCTTCCCTCATTTCTCTCTCTCTCTTTCTCTCTCTCTCTCACTCTCACCCTCTCTCTCTCTCTCTCTCTCTTCTTGCTGTCTCGCTATCTCTCATTCAATCCTTCATTTTACTAGGTCTAGTTATCCAGCTCCCGACACTTACCGCCTCTCCCAAAAGAAAAAAAATGTAAAAGGTGAGCAGTTTCATCCTCACACTGTAGCACTACTGAATTCCTCAAAAATCTTGCTGCGCAGAATTGTTAATTTTCCAATATTGTCATTATGTCCCTCTTGTCTGACAAGAAAAATAAGATCTAAAGAATGACAGATGAAATTTCTCAGTTTGATCAGTGTTGCAGAAGCGCTAAACTTCACAAGAGTGCAGGCGATTTTATTGGCAGATAATAATCCCAAGTATTTAACGTGACTCAAGCTTCAAGTTATTCACCTTTAAAGTACCAGTTATGCCATTGCCCTCTTCTGCCTCCCTTTCAATATACAACAACTTTATTTTTGTGTTTTTACCGCGATTCCCTACTCACCCAATATTCACCTAATGAATTCAAACCTCGTTGCAACCTCTTGTGACTCTCCTAAAAACAGACTACATCATCTGCAAATATCAACAACTTAATAAATAGATTTTGAAATGATATTCCTGCACTGTCGGGTTACTTCCATTGTTTCTAGGTCATCAAGACTGGGTCAGCATTCAGGGCTTCTTTCATGTTTTTGGATTTTTTTTTTTTTGTCTGATACTAGTTCACTGACCCCTTCAACGAACGGGTTGCAAAAATTTGCCACATTATGGAAACATTGAAAGAAACATCGCAGCAGTATTTACAGGCCTATCATGCAGCTGTCGCGCAATAAACTATGCAGCACGATTAAACATGCTAGCCTGTGTACCTGCCTATGCACACTGCACACTGCACAGAATACAAGCTGTATAGACCATGTTCCGTAAGAAAGCGGAAGTAACGAAATGCTAAAAGGTTCCAACTAATGGGACGTCGTCTGATGCGAATTTCCTCTGCGGCATAATATACTGTCATATTCTCTTTTTACAGAAAGAACGACGCGTAAATTGCATCATGATATAATACCTCAAACTGACACCGAAGCATGAAGAAATATAGAAACTATAGAGTTTTATAACCCTTTTCACAAAGACACATTACCCTTTGACTTCAATTCAATATGAATCAAGTCATAAACAACGGCTATAAAGTGTCAGTGGAGAGGAACCCTCTCAGTAAAGTGCAGACTTTATTGAGAGCTTGCCTCTCAGTAGTAGAATCTTTCCACACGATATTCACTATGAAGAATAATAACAACAACAGTAGCAGAACGGCCGGAGACAGGCTATAAAGTACTGAAATGCCAAGTTCCATATTATGTAGGTAACCGGGTGGCAAGGCATATACTATATAGTACTCTCTTGCATTATTATTGAGGAGGAATGTAAGCTCAGTCTGAGAATTATTTCTAGACGTAACATATTATCTAGGGAAGTGTGTCACCAGGGATTTTACCAAATTACTGTGAATTACCAATTTTGAGAACACTCGAAAATTTCATGCCCCTGCCGGGAATCGAACCTAGGTCTCTCAGCTTGCAAGTCTGAACGTGCTACCACTACACCACAGGGACATTAATTTCACAGTAATTAAATTTTTAAATACCTGCTGCATAAATCGGTCCCTAACTTTCATGTGTGAACCGAGTGTTCACTCGTGATCTGACACATTTCCCGACTGTTCACACACACTAGTAGGTCCTTGTTAAACGCTGAACTCAGACTTTACTAGCCTCATTTGCTGTATCTTTGAAAACTTAAAAATGCTAACATTGGGACAAACCAGTAGTCCAAACCAGTCTACAGTATTTTACTCACCGGAACTATAATCTGGAGAAACTGATAATCTGCGCATGTCTGACTGCACAATGAAGTATTTTCAGTTACGTCGCTTGATCTAGGGATTGCTAGGATATTATTTTGATAAATGACGAGCAATCATGCATGAGCAGAGCATGTAAACAAACCAACGTGTGAGCAAGAATTCCTAGGTCACGTGATGGGGCTGAGAATACCTAATTTGGTCTCTAGTAGTTTACGAAGTATCTGAAATTTGGAAGAGGCAACATGCTGATATATCGACAAAATCGTTCAACATAGGAGAACCAGAGTTTTTGTAAACTGTTGAAATTCGTAATCCGTACCAAAAATTTAAATCATGTCATGCGGTAGTTTAAGAAA
This sequence comes from Ellobium chinense, assembly GCA_033807755.1. Taxonomy (NCBI): domain Eukaryota; kingdom Metazoa; phylum Mollusca; class Gastropoda; order Ellobiida; family Ellobiidae; genus Ellobium; species Ellobium chinense. The sequence goes on along the minus strand of JAWQUT010000543.1, from coordinate 331,336 downwards.
TCCCTGAAACCTGGAAATGGCAACATTCTGATACACCCTCAAAATGTTTCATCACAGATTAACTAGAGTTTTTTCAAACTGTTGAAATGAGTAATCCTTTTTTTTTTAAAATCATGACATACCGTAGTTTACGAAATCCCTGAAACATGGAAATGGCAACATTCGAACACACCGACAAAATGTTTCATCATAGACTAATCCGAGTTTTTGTAAACTGTTGAAACGCGTCATCCGTAGTCTATGAACTGTGTATACAAGCTTCGAAACAGTTCATATGATGTCCTGAGATTGCAAAGCGTGGCTTAAAATACCTTTGCAAGTGAATTTCGTTTTAAGAACAAAAAAAAAAAACAAAAAAAATCACAAAACCCTACGTCCATACACTGACAATATAGGCGGACTTGCTACATGGGCACTAGAGCGCAAATCTCGTGACATCAAAAGCTTCGTTAACACTCGTTCTTTATTCACTGTGCACTATTGCACTATGATATTTTTGCGCGACATGATTAATGGAGTGTCTGGGTTTTCTATGTCGACCGCTTTGGGATATTAGATACATGCATGTGTGAGCAGTCCGGAAATGTATTGGAGCCACGGGTGAGCACTTGGCTCACACGTGAAAGTTAGGGACCGATTCAGGCAGTAGGTATTTAAGGATTAAATTGCTGTGAAGCTAGCGTCCCTGTGGTGTAGTGGTAGCACGCTCAGACTTACAAGCTGAGACCTTGCTTCGATTCCCGATAGGGGCATGAAATTTTCTAGTGTTAGCTTTTTTCGGCCCATCTTCTCAAAATTGGTCCTTCACAGTAATTTGGTAAATTTAATTCCTGGTGACACTTCCCTAGATAATATGTAACAACATCATAAAAATTAATTATCAGACAGCTCACATTCTTCCCTACATAAGAAGGAATACTATATGCCTTGCCACCTGGTTACATAAGGACACCAAATTACACAATGTAAGCTTTCACAATGCGTAAACTGATAAAGCCGATTAGGAAAGACTTGACTACAATGACGATGAAAACGTGGGAAAACTTCACCACAAAGACGATGAAGAAGTAAGAAAACTTAACCGCAGAGACGATGCAGACGTGGGAAAAATTGACCACAAAGATGATGATTTTTTATTTTCCCTACTGTTTCCTTAAACCAAGCCTCTATTGGCCTTTCCCTCCTCCTCTGTATCAGTTTGGCAGGTACAGTTCTGGAGCTTTTTATTGAAAGACCGCATATCCACATCAAAATAAAGGGACATGCGTCTTTCAAAACAAAACCGCGACACTGCAACGCTGAGCCAGACGAAAGTATAGCATAACAGGTCATAACTGGGCATAGTAAACATCCTACATCTCACTGAGTGATCCATTCTAGCAATGACCTATATTTCATTCTGGCCAACACCTCAGAGACTGATAAAAAATGTGTAGAGACTACCCCACGTAATCAAAACTTATCTCACAGGATAGACAAAAGTTGTTAAATCGCAAGCCTTTCTGTATAATCAGCAGAGCTGCAAATAAGTAGTTACTCGTCACTTGGACGCTACACCCCGATAAACGCCAACCGAGTCGAAATTTGCGTTCTGGTACCTTTGAACTGCCAATATTTGAGAGCTTGCGCATTAATGATGGGATCTCTTACCATCGTAAGAATTACATTAACTCATGTTAAACGATACAACAAAGGCTGCATTCAGCATAAATGCAGTTAAATGTAGTTAATGCTCAAACTCTCATGTTGCGATTGCTGTATCAAAACCTAAAATCTCTAGCCTCAATGGTTTTGTGATACGAAAAAACACTTTCCTAACGATGTAACCGCGAAATTTTTGACGCTATGAACCGATAAGTGCACATATCGGATTATTGCACTAAAAGAAAGCCGATATGACCGGATTTCTCCATAATAACTTTAGCATTCTGGTGCTTTTGGTTGATGCAGTAGTCCATTAAAAATATCTGCTTGTGAACTCGAGAAAGCTACTTGGGCAAATGAGAAAGATGTGCTCTTACCCGACTTTTGCATCAAGCACTGTCAATGTCAAAAAGTATTATCTCAACAGACTGAACTGTATAATATACATTCAACAATAGAACTACTCAGTGCACTGTTATGGAAATAAGATTTTTTTTTTATTGCTTCCCTGGAAAATTTGGATTTTGGTATACTATGTATACTTGAGTGTTACATTCCAGAATAACTAACTGTACCGTTTTGACCAACCCGATAAAACAAACTGTTCTCAATAGCACACGCATCACAAGAAGGCTAATTAACCATGGCAAGCAGAGAAAGATAAAAACAAACATCGAAGCCGCTTTGCTCAGTGACCAAATGATTTTTATTGCCATTTCTTTCCCACCAGGCATACAAAATCTTGACAGCTTATACTGCGGTAAAACATATTGCCTTATATCAGAACAATGTATGTATGGGAGTCAAAGTAGAGAAATGCTGCGAGGGAATTATCAGATATACAAAAGCTTGACAGTCAACAAGATCACAAGAAAGTCTTTCAGGTTTACCAGTATAATCTCATAATGCCCTGATACTACTGAACAGCTCTAAATGAGTTATCTTTTGTAAAAGGCCTGTTTCACTTAAAGTGGCAGCAGCCAATGTGAAATTTTTCACACACCAAGATCAAAATACTAGTCTCTGCAGAATGCGCAAGTTGCTTTGTCATGTTTTTCACTACTTTGCTAGTTAAAATGCCAATTTTGTTCATAACTCATTTTCATTTCTTCAGCATTCTGCCATCCCTGGAATCTGCTTCAAAGATGGGCTGGGATGGCAGAGGAACATAATATGCACCCAGAGGCAGTTTTAATCATTTATTTCATGAGACCTTCAAGAAATAATTACTTCCTTACTACTGCAGGAATTCAAATCTTTTGTTATGCAAATAAAATGCACACATTAGCACACACTGTCTGCTACTACTGCAAATTTAAAATTAGATACTATGATTAATGTAGTTAAAGACTGTCCAGTAAGATTTATTAGTAAGTTTCCATTATTGTTGACTGATGCACAATAGAGTAGTTGCTAACAAATGATGAAGCCCAAATTAACTGTATTCTATTTTTCCAGAAGTTTTCAACACCAGGCGGCCATTTTTAGTGGACTTCAGGTTTTTCTTCTTTTGGCCAAAACCTGGAAAAGCCAGAGGAAATTTTCTGTGGTGTTCTCTCCCCCAGGTCTATGGTAACCTGTTTCTTCCAAGCCCAAACGGAGTTTCCTAAGTTGGACTTCACAAAAGTTACAGGATGCTTCAAGAGTTGCCACAAGTAACTGAACTCTGTGCAGCAATTCTGATACAGTGTTTTTTCCAGGTCATATATATGAGTTGGGAGAGACATTCCCCTCTTGCCATAAAAATGAGGAATTTGTAAATTTTTAGAGGGATTTAGGTTTTTCTCAAGTAACGCAAACTTTGGAGTGCCAGAAGGAATGGGGATTGCCGCATGTTCAATGTCTTTTTCAGAGGCAGTTTAGAAATTTATTTGACAAACTGGACGGTCATGAAGTGTGGAGAAAACACTGCTAACACTGAATTAATATTTCATAATATTTCATGTTTGAAAACAAAATTGAAAAAAAAAAGTGAAAAAAACTGATGATGAAATATCAGCATAACAAAATATTTAGATCCTGCAGATGCCCATGACTATAAGATTCTGCTTCAAATGTCTGTGCAGAGGCTGCTTCCAAAACCAAGATGAAACTTATTACAACTTTTATCAACTCTGTCAGGGTTTCTGATCAGGTAAATACTTCAGGACAGAAATAAAAAAAAAAAGGAACAGAACAGAAGAGCGAGTGACAAAGAGCAAGGTTAAGTACAAGGAAAACTCACATTATTGCCCAGCACAATGCTGTTGTAGAATTGAACACTTTCACCTGAGTTTTTACCATGTCATCCTCAATAAATCTCTAGTATCATGATCATAAAAATGTCTACATCTAGTGAAACTAAAATGCTATTTTTTAAGTGACATCAATGTTGATTCTGAGAGAGCTGTACCATGACATGGTATTTACAATTAAAGCAAAGGGTGCCTAAGCTGGTAATTAAAGTGTTAATATAAAAACAGCACTGTGGGACATCCTATGTTGGTAATTAAAGACAGCACTGTGCGACTTCAATTCACAATTCAGGAGATTTGTTTTGAGCTCATGAGTATTAACGAAAATAAAGGATTATTACAGTAAGAAGGTAACTACTTTCAATATACACAATATCAGATCAAAAGGTCCTACTGTAAATTGTTTTCTGCACGCTACACAATTTCTCACAACAATGCTGTTGTGTACATGGTTACAGTGTTAAAATTCTGACTAACCGCTAGAGATATCTAATATCTAGCATCAAATATAAATACATAATTTCATTTTGAAAAAAGGAAGCAGCATCAATTTAAGATCCTCTAGCCTTCATTACATATCAATTTCACCATTGGCCAAGAATGACACAACAGTAGAAAAAAAATGTAGGGTTGCTGTATGTCACAGCTCTGATTTCCTCTACTGATTACAGTAGAAAAGCAAATCACATCCTTGTGGCAAAAATCATCCCTTCAGAGATGTCACTTATTTTTCAAGAAATTCTCCGAACTTCTGTGGTTTATGAAAATTAAAATTAGCTGAATATACCTATTTCAGTGAGAATTTACACAAGGCAACAATAAGTTCTTTCAAGAGAGAAATGTGTATATTTGCATACAAATGTAGAAGTACAGAAAAAAGATTCAAGGTAACCTTTAATAACAAGAAAACAAGATGAAAATGAAAAATTTAGAATATAGTTTTTTTCTTTTCTAAGCAGCTTCATGGACTGTGTCAAAAATAGCCGCCTCTGACTGGAGGCAACATTCTCTGATTTCAGAGAACTCTCTGAAAAGTGGCATCTCTGTCCCTTGAATCAAGCATGTTAGATCACATGATCAAGGACCCTGTAAGGCAATTTTTTTAACAAAACAAGATCATTGATAATAGCAGAAAGACTGACACCACTCCCTGGACTGCCTGCTCCATCACATGGCATGTTTTAGCATGTAATTCACAAGAACAGGCCTCAGACAGAAGCTTGCTAAAAAGGTATCAACAGAAGTAACTGTACAATGAGATCGGCAGGAATGTTCTACTCATTCCAGGGATGACAGCAGCCGATGATATTGTTTTCGCACACGCAGGTAACGTGGCTTTCTGCTCCAAAAGGAAGTTGGCTCGTCATTTTTTCCAGTTACTTGTTTATTAAAAAGCACATTTTTCTAGCTTTTAATTTTTTATTTCCCAAAAATTTTTGGCATTCTACCTCCATGTAGTCCTGATATATACAGTTGCTGCACGATGAAATTTCATTTTAAAACTCAGGGTGAAACTAGGGGGCACCACTGACAAAACAGAAACATAAAATTTTACAAATAACTAGAAAAATTCTTAGATCCGATCATCAGTTAAAAGTTTAAATCGCACAATGACCTTCCATTGTCTGGTTCTTCAAATGCAATAGTTTGCATGATTTAATAACCAATTTGAAAATCTGCGTGAAACTTTCCATTATGCTCCATGAAGTTACGCTCGTCACAAACAATATGACAATTCACAAACCACTAATTCAAAGCTCAGGGTGAATTTTAAATCCCTGATACATATCCCCCCTATTCTGTCCACCCCTTTAAAAATTACTAATGACACACACACACATTCAAGATTGAAAGACTGCAAAGATCATTTCATAACCACTGCCTTCAACAAACATCAATAAACCTAAAGTTCACACATTTCCACAAAGACCCTCCACCTCTTGAGATACTGCTACAATGTTTTCCACATTCTATGCGAGTCACAAAAGGTGAAGAGTCTTCACAAGAATGCCTACATCAAAATTTGCAAAACTTACATGAGACAACATCACAGATATCAAAAAGTCACATACATACATATTCCTCTCCCTTAACTCAAAGAACTCTTCCCGTACTAAGACAAAAACTCAGAGGAGCTACAGGTCCAACTGTAAAACCCTGAAGTTTCTCCTTTCATCATGAGCAGTCAAATACACATTTCAGTGTAAATAAAACTCACTCATGCTTTGCCAAGCCCTCACTTTTCTTGAAGAAAAGGAATAACTGTCTCTTGAGCAGGGGGTAGGAAAAAAAACAACAAAAAATAAACCAACAAATCACTACAGTCGTGCCCCAACAAAACACTGTATCATTGTGATTTGATTTCAGCATCATACAACGTTTAGTTGCTGCACGACAGAATACATATACAAAGTTATCATGCAGTCTTTGATCCTAAACTATTCCACTAAAATATACCAATAGAAATTTTAAGAGATAATCAAGAACCAAAGGACTACATGACTCAATGAAATACGAGAACAGCCATGGCAAAACGAGTTCATTAATACATTTTTTAACAGTACACGAAATCATTTTGCACTGGCTGGTTTCAGATATTAAACATTTAAGAGTGGGTGAAGAAGGCAGTGTTTACAAATGAAAAATTGCAAGATCTTTAATGACAATACATTCCACATTATCTGAATCCAATACTCTTGATAATAAGCAAATATCTGAGTATTACAACCAGATGACAATGATGTATGTGTGTGTCTCCAAGCATCAATATGCTTAACTATGCAAGTTATGAATGACACATTTTTTAGCCTTACAAAAAGCTGGAACACTCCATCTTTAGGAGTGACTTGATAGGAACAAATATTATAGTTGTGGTGGTATTGTAACTTTAAAATATAATTTAATACTATAAATCCAAAACATAATGTAAAATGTAAAGCTGCTTGATGGCACACTAGCTTCAATAATAAAGTTGCAGCAACAAATATAACTACATGTTACTTTGACACTACAATGTATAAAGAGGAACACATTTCCTAAATGTGACATCATCAACTGAGTAATCATCCCAAAAAAAACAAATAGAAAATTGTTCTGTCTAAGAATGATTTCCGAACATGAAGGGCACTGACATTATTTAAAAAGTCATTCTTGAAGTTTTCAATGAAATTTCAATAAGTTAATACACATATATTGCAACTGCAACATGGGTATAATTTCAGTAAGTTGAAATTTCCTGTCCATTAGAAAAAAGACCACAAAGGATCGAAATGATACAAAAGATTTGTTTGGTTTTCTGAAAATAAGGCAGGATGAAGAGTTGAGTTGTAATAGTGGAATGCTTTTAATACTGCCATATGGAATCAGCAAGATGCCCGATTAACTATGAAGTAATACTAACGACACAAGATACAAGTATGAAGTGCTTAAACTGTAGATGGTTGTACAGAGGTATTCCCCTTTCAGAAAATATGTTGGAAAACACTACTGCACACTTTAAATTTATATGTCATGTAGTATCGGATAAGTACACTGTTATCTTCATAAATTTCCCAAAAAGGAAGCACAGAAAAGGGATCAATACAGAGACTCAAATTGCAGTGACTTGAAAGATTTCAAATAATCCAGAAGTCAGTAAAATTTCTGAAATATGGCAACTCTAAAATCAGTGTTTTCTCCAAATCATATGAAATGGGGGAAACTATCCCTCTCTCCTCATAAAATTGAGGGGGCATTTGCACATTTTTAGACAGCTTATAGGTTTTTCCCAAGTAATGCAAACTTCAGAGTGCCCGAAAGCACATATTCCATGTTTTTGGGGTTTGGGGGGGGGAGGGGTCCTGAAATCTAGACGGTGAATAATATGGTCTGAAGAAAACACTGTAAAATCAAACTTTCATAACACTTTTGGTTCTATAAGCACCAAAGAGCTCAGCTGAGTCCACCACATTTGCTCTGCACCTTGCCAACTGGCCACTTTCTTCACAAGGCATCACTGTATATCATTCATGCCTCCCTGTTGTTCAGTTGCTAGCATCAGATTTATTCATCATTTGTGCCAGCTGTAAAGGCTGGTTTGAGCGCATGAGTCCATTTACTATCCCATAAGGGTTAACTCATTGAAGACTGATCAGTTTTCAAATACCTATACAGTTTAAAGAACAGTCCGACATAAAGCATGAGAGGGTTGGAATGGCCTAGTCTATGTGCATGACATACTACATAATTAAGGGTTGGCCAGATGCGAGGAAGATGACATCATTGGAAGATTTGGATCTCCTCCTGATAAGCAGAAGCGGACGTGCACCTACTTCTTCAGTCTTCAGTGAGTTAACTGGTGTCACACCTACTGGTTGTAGCATCACTTGTCACAACACTGAGGACATCTGCAATTCAACATTCTTAAAGCAATAGAAAACAGCAGTATAACTGGGTGTATGTATAAAGATCACAATGGTCACTGAGGGTATTTCTTTTTTCAACACAACAACTAGACATCAACATCACAGGTTATGTAAGAGGTAAATCATTTGTTCAATTTTGTTAGACGTTCAGATTTCATTCTACCAATGTGCACAACTGCAGCAATCTTCAGCTTATTCTCCACCGATTAGGGTTCATCGATATGTCTAGTAATGCAGGCCAACAAGAGTACAAGAAGAAAACAAATTTTGTTAAGAATTATTAATTTGGTCATGCACTTCCAATATCACACTGCATATCGACAAGAATAAGACTAACTTAGCCCAAATTCTCAAAATACTGAGTCTGAAATCTACTGTCCTTGAACGACTGATAATGAGTATAAAGCTCTCACAGAACTTCCTGAATGATTTTGGTCAAGTGAAAATGAGGACTGATATGACTAGCCATTGAAGTTTTAGATTATGGATGACAAAACAAACTCTCTAAAATAATAATATAAAAAAATAAGTCCCCAAAAATAAATCTGCTCTCCTCTGAGAAAGGAAAAAAAAAACGTTTGAGGTGAATGCTGTTGGCAAAGAATAAATGTTTAGCATTTAGCATTTGCGATCAAGTTGGTTGCCACAGTTATCTTCACTTACTGAGGTTCTCCTACAAAGTCAATTTAAGTTTCATTAATTCTGTGACTTGGGTGTTTGGTCAGAGATTGGCTGAACAGGCTTCGCTGCTCAAATAAATCTACAACAGATTTACACCATAATATGAGTGTAGAAAACACAAAGCAAATTGAAAAGATAAATTGTTACAATGACATCGCAGCCACTAAACAAGACATAAGCTCTATCTCCAAAGCAACTATGGTGCTGAAATCTGCCAGCTATATTTTGCCTAAGAAGCAAATAAATGATTTATCTTTTAAAACGCAAATGCACAAATTTGTATTATAAGCTTGAAGACATACGAATACAAATACACTACAAGCCACCCCTAAATGGCAAATTTCTAGTGTATCCATACGATACATCATAAGAAAAGGCTATATCGTCCTTGGTGACAAAAACTAAACAGGCAAAGAAAAAGATATAGCACCTCTGGAGAAGACACTGGCACCATGTACCATGAACACCAAGACAAAGCATAGAAGTTAAGACCTTATACACTCTCATTAGCTTGCCTAGCTAATTCTATTCTCAAGAATTTTTTTTTTAAAAAAAGGGCTATGTTAGTTTGTGGCCATTTTCTTGCTAAGCCCATGCAATACTTCATAGAGACCCTTGATCAAATCTTCCAACTTACAAGAGGCCATAAAACTGCCTTTGGGAATTCTCAGAAATTTTGAGAAGTTGTCATATGTGTACATCATCATACGGTCACAGACTTGGTGAAATTAATTTGAAATATATCTGTCTTTAAATGACAACTTGCTTGAAACACAAAGTTAACTCTGGTTTAGAAACTAAAAAATGCCTAGAAAAATTTCAAAATTTTGACAATCAATCATCAAAAGTACAGTAAAAAAATTTTCACTTCCACAGATATGCTTGTACAAATGTGCTTAAGTCCATATCAAGGCGCCTTGAAGTTTGCAGCAATACGAGTCTTGCGCCTAGCAGGGGAGGCTATGGAACTGTGGGATGAAGAGCTGTGCTGAGAGTTGACTGAACTAGTATCTAAAGGCGAACTGCTGACAGAGAAAACATCATCCCCCACCTCATCTCTAATATCTGTTCTGGCAGGCTGGTTAATGGTATTCTTGTCACCTTTCTCATCAATCCCTGCGGGAATGCTCTCCACACGGGAGGCTGATATCTCCTTGCCCATGTTGTTGTTGGCTTTAGAGTCTCTGCTCAAGATTCTGATCTGCTTGGTCTTGGTTGTGTTAGGGGATTTCCCAGAACAGCGGCTGGCAACGCTGGTGGGACTGCTGCTGGTGGAAAGCTGGTTCAGCATGTTGCCAATGTTCCCGCTAAACACCTGAGAACAGAGACAGTGGAGGGCCTGGTTATTCAGCGGTACAGTAGTTTCCAATTATTATGTGCTTCTCTTTATAGTTTAAATAACATTGTAAAATACGACTGAAAACACTAGTGGACGCTTTTCTATTTTATTTTGTGTTAAAATAGTAGTTTCCGATTAGGACCATGCTACTAAACATATTTTGGTTAAGACTCCACTTTATCCATGAATGCAATTTTTTTGTCTAAGAAATAACCCTATTAACATCCTGGTTTTAAATGGAATGTTGCCACCTGAGATTGTGGCCCCACAAGCCACAGTGAATTTTTTCTTCCTTTCCTTTCCAACAAAACCGCTCATTTGTACTGACAGAATGGGGATTTAGTTATGATTATTGATTACCTCTTAAATCTTGCCATGCTATATGAACATGCAAAGCTGTAACAACATGCAGGTCACCCATATGGACAACACATGACCCTTCCTATTGGTGGCTACTGGATTGCCACCTCTGACCATCACTGCTGAAATTCATGTACACACAAGCACCTGAATCTGCATATTTCCCATAAAAATAAAAATGTCATGCAGCCTGATTTCACTCAAAAAGGTAACTCCTTTCCTATGTATGACATGCACCTTTAGCTTCATCAGCAATAATTGGGACTCTCCGAATGAGTGCTTGGTTTAGAGTTATGGGGAGCACTAGACTGGAGAGTTTCGAGATAAGGCCATCAGTGCTTGAAAACACATGGCATAGCAGAGGGGTTAACAGAATAAGAGTTTACCTGCTGCCCCCCAGCTCTCATTTGCCATGAAACAGGGATCCCGTTGGGCGAGAGCTCTTCGTTGGATTTCCTAGGGCTCTGCTGTTCACTGTTCAGGGCCATAGCATTCATGTTGGCATTGAGAAGATCCATGATGCTGGTTCCTGTCATGGTAGCTGCATTAGGGACACCTGAGGTTGAGGTGGTTTTGTGCGGTGTAGTCTGAAGGGCAAAATGAAAAAACAAGCTCATGAATATTCCACAAGAAAGGTCTATGAAGACATTATTTTTCTCACCTTTGGTGTTGCACAGTATGTGAATTATAACTTGTATACTTGTACTCGTAATAATCATGCATAGGAGGAAATGGTTTGGCTCTCTGCATCAAGTTTTTATGAGACTACTGTGCTACAGTCAAACAACAGAGGATTTTTCTAAGGTACAAAAAAGGCCTGCATTTTCACACTGCAGACAAAGGAGGCAAATTAATCTGTCACATAGTATCTACAAAGAATTGATGTCAGAATTTGCCGCCTGTGACTGGGCAGCTGAGGGACAGACCATTTGTGCATTCTCCAGGGTTGTCCCCAACAGTCCCAGATAGAGACCTGGGATATGAGCCAAGTGGGACTCCCTGCAATATTAATTGTATGGGACCAGTACTGGTAATGACCCTGCATATGACCCAATTTGCGTCCCAGACTGGATTGAACTTTTAATAAAGCCAACAATTAACGCCAAATAAGAATGCAGAAACATAAGAAGCACATGGGATGCCACCTAAACATGACAAGTCTGCAATTATTCACAATGGATCAAAGCTGTGATATGGAGCTGCAGATGTATAAACTAACAAACACAGATCATACAATCTATAGATCTGAAAATGTTGAAAGTTCAGATTTTTCTAGTAAAGTGGCATCTCTGCTAAACAACCATCTTTTCTATACACAAAGTCTACCTGCATGGCCAGACTGGAGTCCCACAACTGTGAGGCGTGACGAAGTAGCTCTGATGCCGGAGTTGTGTTTGCTTGTGGAGATGTACGAGATGACCTCTCAGAGCTGGAGGCAGAACCGCTACTTGCAGATTCTTTGGGAAAATCAAAACCAGCCATTAGTAACTGGTGAAATCTGATAAGTATCACAAATAATGTTGAAGTAGGAAAGAACAAAAATGAAAATCATTTATGAGCCATTGCATGAGAATTGTCTTGTCAGTACTCCAACAACCAGCTATACTATGGTACTATGTTTTTTTCAAGAAGGGTTGTTGCAAATTTCAGAAGCATTCAAGTAAATGAAAACTAGCCATTACTCGATAGAATACACCTAGTTTTCTAGTTACTGACTAGACGATCTCCATGACCTTGTTACCAGCATCACACATTCCAAACTCAATATGTAAAACAAACAAAGAACACATATGGCATCTGGATATCTCCCAGGAGTAATAAAAATGACTTACGCCATTTTCAAAGAACAGTGACAGTATGCAGGTTAATCTTCCATGCTTAGTTCCAAAGATTTGGGATCAAGAAATGACTGCTGCACTCTCTCCACCCTTTCTGGTCATTTATTGAGAGGAACACACTAGACACTAACCTTGCATGAAACTAGAGCTGGAAGAGCTATACTGACTGGGAGAAGTAGTCACATCAACCCTTGCTGGAGGCAAAGTACCTGTGGAGAGGTTGAACATACTTAACATGAAATTCTTGGCAGACAGATGGGAACTGGTGATATGATGTAACAAAACGTAATCTTTGCCAGTGCTCATTCGAACCCACTATATCAACACATGCTTTTCAGAAGCATCCATATCAACAATTAAGGCTAATTTCACACTTCCCTAAATCACTTTGAAATTTTGAGAATTTTAGCATGATAAACTTGCCCAAGTCAAATTAATGAAGCAGATGTGGATTAGTATCAAAACTCCAGAATATAATAATAAAAAAACAAAAACAAAACAGATACAAACTTTCAACTTTATAGACAACTCAAATCATCCGAAACAATAACCTCATGGAGTCTGATCTACATACGGCAGAGTTTACTTCACACAAACTCCCCTAATGACTGATTAGCTCAAATATCTTTATCAACATGTATATATTGCAATTTAGTGGATGGATGGCCGAGGGTTGGGAATGGGCTGTTAAAATAATTGTACTAAAACATTTGCTACATGGCAGTGGATTTACAGGATTAGGGATAGGTGCTTGTTGTTGCCACACAATGTCATACTCAGTTTGTGCTGCACATGCAATTTTTCAACTGAGGATGCATATGCAGTTTTCTGCAAAAAGATAATTGCTCAGAAGTCATATCAATAAACAGGGATGTGAATAACACATAATAAAAAAAGATGGAAAATAGCCAAGACCGTCTAAGTGCTATCTCTGTTACCATGGAAATAAAAACTACTCAAAGTGGGAATAGTAGAAAATAGCCGAAGAGTTATATCTCTGCACAAACTGAGTCTTCACCTGGAGTGCCCAGCATGCCAGAAAGGATTATGTACTTCTGTGCTGTCTTCCCTTTCACCTCCAGTATATGAGGGAATGAGAGCAGCAGCTGGTAGAGTGTGGAGAATCCGTAGAGGGCTGGGGTCAGCTCCACTCCGTACTGCTGCCGGTAAAAGGTAGACAGATCACTGATGGAGATTCGCTCTTGATGAAGCAACAGAAGGCGCAGATTGCGGCCAAGCATTTGCTGGGATGTGAGGCGGATCACACCTCCGGTGTCACATTCCCCTTCGTCAATCTGAGAACAATAATCTATATTACTTATCTGACAACAGAAATGTTGATTCAAAAACAGAATAGGGATTAGCTTTGTCACCTGTTCAGTTTAACATAGAATAACCAAGGCATCAAATATGGACGATTCTGAAAAATGCTTAAGGTTATTTATCATGCCACAAGAAAGAGGGGTCAACAGGTGTCGTACTTGCAAATCTGCATGTCATACATTATAAAACATGCCTTCAAGTCACGTTTTATTATTGGTTAATGTTTCGTTGTTGTTAAACCAGACAGAGGCCAATTAGTATCACCGAGACAAGGAAAGAGGACTTGATCTTGCTCCGCTTAGAATTTATTTTTTTTCCGCCCACTGATATCATAGAACAGCTCAGACATTAACAAGTCTGGTTCTCACCAATTTACTGCTCACAATACTGGATAAAAAGAATGCTAAATTCAATCACAACTATAACAATTGAACTGATAGTCCTTGACACCAAATATATCCAAAAGTAATGTGAACATCAAGAACAGAATTCCTTTATTTTTTTCTATAAAAACAAAAGATGAACCTACCTGCACATAGTCAAAAAGCTCCTCTCTTATCTGATCCACATCACAGCTGGTGCCAAATAAAGATTCATAACGCATGCAGAGCTCCATCAGGGGCAGACTTCCTCCAGATTCATCCATCAAGAGCTGCATGATCTGGAGACCCAGCTGAGGGATGTGGAACTCTTTCACCAAACTGGCAAACTCTTGACCATTACGAACATCGATCTGAAAGAGGCCAATGAGACGACGTATTTCACACTGTTCTTTACAAAGTCATAAGTCAATGGTGAGACCGTTCACCAAATGATGTATATCTCTTGAAACTGACCAAACTGTGCAAGTGTGCATCTGCATGCTATGATCTGTTCCACATCTTGCAAGAGTCAAAGTTAAGTGTATTAACCTACAAACAGTTTTGAAACCAGTGTTTCAAACATATCACTTTTAACAGGGATTATAACCCTGTCCATAAAAATTGAATAAACACTGATCTTCCCCATCAGTATGAGATACTGTCAGACCTTTGAATGGATACAGAGGTCTCTGAGAGAATACAGAGCTGAGATCTTAACTATGTTTTTCAATTCCTCGCAATTCTCTCAGAAAACACTAAGGTAAACAATACAAAGTGTTACTTATCTGCACAAGCTCTTTGATGTTTTGTGTATCATAGCTGCAATATTGCATCTAGTTTTACTTTTACTTCAAGCTACATCAGGAGCCTTGGAATTCAAAGGATAATATAACTTGACACGAATATAGTCAAGGATGCCAAATGGATTTGATTAAAAAAAAAACAACTGAAATTTCCGATTCCAAAGTCCATAAATCACTTAACATGTTGCTTGCTTCATCTCATTGAATTGTTGGTCTTGTTTTTGTACACCATACATCACAAACAAAAACCATTGGAGATCTTGAAAGTAGTGCCCTTGGCCCTCGTCCACAAAAATGTGTTGGTCACATTCTTATCCTGCATTTTGAAAGTGAAAGTAGGATGATTACTCTTCCCAGTACTGAATCTAGTCTTCATCACTACTACAATTAGCCGATCAGTTGATGCACTCCTGACAAAGTCAAGGCTTTATGTAAAGGTTGTCTCATCCACTGCTCAATAGATATGGTGAAAATACTGATCTAAAAAACTCAACGCAAGTTTCAGAGCAGTTGTCACACAAGGCATGCGCATAAGAGTCATTTCCAGTTCTTATAATGGCCAATACCTTGCCTTACTTTTTTTTTTACCTATTTTCATAATGATCCTCAAGTCCAGCAAGGCAATAGGGGTTATTGGCTGACTAGCACAGCCCTCAGCCAGCGATACTGGGGCAATCCTTAAATTTTTAAATCACCCAAAAGGCAAAATCTGGAATTATCCAAAAACTTGGCAACCTTGTGTCATAAAGTGTCAGGTGCTATTTCTCCCATGTCCCCATGCAAACTGGGTGGGGCCAGCTGTATGTAAACAAAGAGTTCTTCTCATAAAAAGGTTACCTTAATATGATTCCTCAGTTTCAGCAGCAAAGCCTTGGTTGACTCAACCCCAAAGTCATCTAGCTTGAGACAAAAGCCAAAGTGCTTGGCATATTCTGTCAGGATTTTGCTAACAGGGATTGCACCAGTCGGACGGATGAGATTGGTCAACTGCTCACACAACACTTTGCGCAACTCTGCTACGGTTAGGTGAATCAACCTTTCCTCTCCTTCCTCTTCAACCTAAAGCACAAGAACATATGGTGGATAAGAAATGAAGAGTTTCATCACAAAACGCGTTATACGCTAAAATCATAAAAAATGAGTTAACTCTCTTGATAGTTTGTTGAGCGTCAGTTTCAGATCGGGGCGAAATCAGTTTGTCACAAAACGCGTTATAAGCTTGTCATTCTAGCAGCCGAAGTTACGATTTTTCCACAAAATGCGCTAAACGACGTCAATGCTTTTTCACAAAATGCGTCATATGCCCTCGACCAATCAGAGACACAGAAAACATCAACATTCGGACACACCTCCATGGTTGTTTTGCGGTGACTTTCTTGGTATCTATCGTTTACAATTTTGTAAATCGTGTGCCATCCTTTGAAAATAAACCTTCAGCAGCTATGAATGTTTTACAACGCTCTGAATGCTGTTGGGGATTCCCTCACAATTTGCTTCGATGTAATGGAAAACCTGGTGCTGCCCAGTAGGGCAAGCTTATTACAGCAGGCAGCTCTACATGTACATCTTCAGCATCGTTATCCACCGAGCAGATGGTACACAGCCCCTGCAGGATGTACACTTATTTACCTGGCAGGAGAATGAAAACAGGAAGGACTTTAATATGATATCATCAGCAGTTCATCACTTCCTGACCAGGATCGCCCCTGACCATCTGATCGGCAAATCAGAACTTCGTTTATTTTCGGACTCCTGCTTTGGGCAGAACAAAAACATGAACATGCTTTCAATGTTAATGGCCTGGCGACAGCAACACCGTCCACACCTGAAAATAAGATTTACATTTCCTGTTCGAGGACATAGTTTCTTGCCCGCAGATAGAGTCTTTGGAAGAATTGAGCAAGACATCAGGGCTCACAATACAATTCTGCTCCCAGAAGACTATCTCCCCATAATAGCAAGGCATGGACAGGTTCACAAATATCAGCAGGACTGGCACAGTCTTGACTTCAAAACTGAGACCGCAGCTTTTATCAAGAGAGCCCGCCCCTTCAAGCTCAGCGAAGCTCGAATTATAGAAATAAGCAGCCATGGGCTTGGAGTGAATAACAACCTTTCAGGTGACTCTACTGTCTACACTGTTCTCAAGAGGAGCAAGAGATGGGAGCACTTCAAGCTTTCAGCTCTACCACCAGTATCTGCAGTAAAACCTGCAAAGAGGACAGACGTTATGAAACGTCTTGCAGAAATTAGTGCCCCAGAGGAGGTTGTGGCTTATTACTCACAGATCGTAGAAATAACAGTTCCTGACCCTGCAGTTACCCATGCAGAGGATAGTGATGATGAAGATTACTAATTAATGACATTTCCTGTTTTTAATGGGCTATTAACAATACACTGGTTCTATTTTCAGATTTTGCTCGTCAGCTATTGTTCTTAGTTTAGGTCACATTATTTTCATCAGCAGGAGCAATATTTCCATTATCTTTTTATTTTTTTCACAGCTGTGAACTCAGTATCTTCACCATGTATATGTATTCATTGCTACAACTTAGACATTGTCATTATTATTATAGCACTTGTCATTGACATCCTTTCCTCCGCCTCATCATCATCATCCTCACCATCATCCTCATCATCGCTGTCTCCTCCTTACATCATATATGTACGCTTTACTACACCCACTATCTTTATCATTATTGTTTAAAAGATCATAATTGTGTTCTAGCAGAGCACAATGGAAGAGTTAATCATCAAAATATGAGATAAAATATATATGGTGTTTTGTGAAAAAAGAATTTCCTGCATATAAAGCATTTTGTGAAAAATTCAATTATTCAGAGCCTACTTTCAATGTCAAGAAATAATTTCTGATGTCTCTTATTTTGCTTGTGAACTGTGTTAATAATATGCCTTTGGAATATACAATTAACTGGAGTTATTAATAAATACATCTGTTGATATAAAAAATCATGTTTTTCTTAGTTTAACACATTGTGCAGATAAAGCGTTTTGTGACGAAACTCTTCAAATGTTCGTAAACTAATAAAATAGTTATTGAGATAAGCCTAACAATTGATCAATGACCTCTGTTCACAATGTCAGATTTTTCTAATAACTGGTCAAAAAGGAAAACATTCTAACCAGTATCTTCACTCAATATGCAACAAAACCACTCGTTCAAAAATAAGAAAAATCTGGTAATCTATGTAATATGTAAAAATTAATATGTTCCTAATAATAGCACCATCATCACAGAAAAGGTGAAGCAATACTATAGGAGGAAATAAGATAACTTGGAATGACCTTAGAATCAAGATGAAACTTTGCCTTTCAAAAGCTAGAAAACAGCTGTAAAAAGATGTGGGATCTTTTTCTTGTGTTATAATAATAACGATGATAATGAAATGATTCAGATATGGCAAAGCTCCCAAAAATTTTTAGCTGGCAAGTGAAAATATTCCCATATGTAAGTCTCCAACATGACAACTAACCTCAACAACATGGGCAATAGCTTCAAACAGGTCTGTCAGCTTGTTAAAGCCATAGTCTGCTACACGGCACTGTCGGCCAAAGTGGTGGTGGTATGCAGGAATGAACTTGTTGAATGGCATTCGACACTGAGGGTTGTGTTTCAGGAGATCTACCACCTCTAGGGCAAACTGCTTGGTCCTCTCAACCTCCTCTGGGGTTTGATCTGAAAAAGATGGAAGCAATAACATGTTCAACACTAGGACAAATACTGCTTTGCATGAAAGTCTTAACTTACACATTATATAGCCCATGTTATATCTGCCCAGTGTTCTAACTTACACAATATGTAGTTCAACTGATAGCTAATTAATGTTAACTGTAAATCATATGTACACATGTTTCAAATCTTAAAATGCTGTGCACCACAGCTTTTACTAGTTAATTACTCTTCCAGTCCAAAAGTCCCTCTAGCGAATGCACAAAAAACTAGCATGCAGTCACATTTTTGAGTAACGACAATACTAAGGTCAAGTAAATTTGGACCTGATATTGCAACCATGAAACAATGATACAAAAACCTGCAACATGAATCCAGTTATTTCTTACAGTATACTGCAGATAACCATTATGCAGGACTCAATAAATTCAGAGAATGGGAATATTTCCACATACCTCTTCGCGGCAAAGCTAGCAAGACGTGACTGCCTTCTTCAATAACCTGAGGAAATTATGATTTATAAATATTATTCATGAAATAGGAACCTACCGAACAATTTCATTCATTAACTACATGAAAGGAGCATCACTTTTAAGATAAGTAAAGACTTTTTGAAGAGGGCCACCCTGTTCTTAAGGGATGTAAATAAAGCCAAACCAGTCAGTCAGTCAGACGAAGAAAGATTTATTTTTCATCCCATTTGAAAATTCCTGAATGGCAGCTACTGTTGTAGCAGCAAAGACAAAACTAAGAAATATCATATTTTTTTCCCCTTCCCCTGTGTTATCAATTTCATGTATGTTAAACTGTATCAATTTTTTTAAAGACTTCATAGAATATACATAATCTTACATAACTGTTCATTGATATCCACTGTCATATGAATTGAAGTCTTATTTTAATAGCAAGCAATACTGGAAGTCTAGAATTCATAACCACAGAACTGGACTTGTACAGTGAATCACAAACAGCCGAGACCTTTTGAAATCAACTGGGTAATAACAACCCATACAGTGTAATAACCCATATAGTACCGATACTATACCCCAGGCTAACTCAGCATGTGACTGACAAATGAGATAATTTTAAGGAAACTTACAATCAAAGTGGTGGTTGGTATGTCCATTAGTACATCCTCGATGAAACAGACTCCATAGTGAGGGAGGAAAAGAGGCTTGCCCATCACTTTCTCTGCAATATCACAATAGCAAAAATAAGTTAAAAATTCAGAATCAGAAAAAAAGAGAAAAGGTCGAGGGTATTTTTATTTGGATAGCCAGACTTCCCTGTGGATAATGTTTTGGCTATGCAGCCAGACAGTAAGATTTTCACAGGTGACAAACCCAGCAACATGCTTCTAACTCCTTTGAAAAAGAAGTAAAGATGAAATTATTTACTGACTGGTTCATATGTAGGTAGTGTCTTTCTTCAGATTTTGAATAAGCATGATAATGCAATGAATTACACAGTACAAGTGAATTTTAGTACAAAGACTTGGGATGAAAAAGCACAATTGGAAAAATGTCCGTCTCGGTTAAAATTATAATCCAGGCAACAAAAAAAAAAAAAAAGTTTATTCCAGATTACTCCAAAATGTGTATTCTGACTATCCAGCTAGTCTACTCACTCCGATAAAAATAAAGTATACTAAAATGAACAATCTTTTTCCCCTCTGCTACATCTAGGGCTACAGTGTAACCCATGAGAGAGGAATGACACTGAAGCAGGGGATCACATACCATATGCAGGCGGGAAATCCTCCAACATGATCTGCTTTGCTGGTTGGGCCTTGACCACCTTCAGGATGTCTGTTGTGAATCTTTTCAGCTGGGCACGAGGGCTCAATGTGATGGACTTCCTGTCTCCAGTGCCCAAGATCTGTGAGAAAAACAGTCAAAATGCAGGTCTGGAATCACACTAGCTGTAACTTATCGGTTTAAACTGCCAATTTTCCCTGTTCCGCTCCATGAGCTTTATCATATCAATCAGCTGTGATGGCACTTCTGTCAAACTTGGAATTTATATACATATATAAATCTACCAAATGTCATATTAATTTTACAGAAACATTTGTCAAAACAAAGAATTCCCCATTCCACAACTGACAGTGTTAAAATGCTAAGATGATATTCTCATCGCTAACCTGAATGGCGTGGGGGATGGCTTCAAACAACTCTTGAAGTTTGGTGTAGCCATAATCAGCAACACGACACTGTCGGCCAAAGTAGTGATGATATGCTGGGATGAACTTTGACACAGGCATGCTGCAAGTTGGTTGCTGCCTCAAGAGCTCCATCACTTCTCTGCTGATCTTGCCTAGCTGCTGCCACGAGTTACCCTTCATCATATCTGTGAAACAATGAACAATCCAAAAACTCTCCTGTTAACACTAAATCACCAACTGCTATCTTGCGTTAGAAGTTAGCTAATTTTGCATTTGATCCCCTAAATAAAGGGCAATATTTGGGTAACTTTAAAGCAAGGACATGTGTCCCTCTTCTTTTCTGTCAGACAAATCCTTGCCATTCCTGTCTCAGCCATAGGCTTGTCTCCGCAGTAACATCAAAGAAATAGCGCGTTGTCCATTTAAGGGATGGATCTATGCTCAACACCAAATATAATCAGCTTTAAAACTTTTCAACTGCCTTAACAGATCAAAATTATGAAGTGTCAAAGGTGTGCTGGCCAAAAAGTATGTAAATTCAATAACCAAAAATACCAGTTTCTTTTTTTGGAGAAAATTCAATAACATGTCTTTCTGGTGGTAATTATACCACAGCTGCACCTCATTGGTCACTACAAAGAATTACAGTACTTACCATAGAACTGCTCCCTGTTTTCCTGGAACTGTATCACCTTGACCCCAACCTTTGACACCATGATCTCAACACCAGGCACACAGCTGATTACATGTTCTAGAGGAATGCCTCCTTCCTTAGCTGGCTCGATAGGCTTGAATTCAGCAGCATAGCATGCGGGGAAGCTGATGACAAATTGTACGATTAACATTTACTTCAAGGCAATAGCAAGTCTGCTGCAGGTAAATGGCCAACAATGAAATGTTCTGGTGTTGCATGTATATTTAAGCTACCACACAAGAGATGTAGCTTCAGCAGTAATAAACAGCACATGAAATGAAGATGAGCAAAGTCATGTGAAGAAATTTATGTTAATGACTTTGATATACATTGGATGAGTACTACAGTTCTGTATATGTGCGTCATATCAATATCAAGGCATAACATCATATACCATAAAAACAGATTACAAGCAAAATGGAATCTCATACAATCTTCAGTTATCACAAGATTCATAGCACTCACGACACAAAACAAACTTTGTAAAAGGTTCTAGATGGTTTTCTATATCTTTCAAACATATTTGGAAGATCAACAAGCATTGTCCTGCAGAAAACCATAATAAATCATGCAAAAGGGGGTGATTTGTTATCTCATGAGCTGCACCAATCACAGCGTGCGGACGACATTTCAGTCCATCAACTTGTGAACAAAGTTATTCGATTATGGCCAAATGTCATATCATAATAATTTCACATTTGCCTAAGTCATTTTTTGAGGTTTTGAGAAATCTAGTGCTCTCAACCTGCTGCTAAAAGCAAAACAATGAGACAGATTTAGTCTGGCTTGTAAAAATTGGGACATAATAACCAGTCAAAACTCTACACTGTTTTAATAGGGAAAAGAAAAGTGGAAGATTATAGTAATATAAAGAAACTCAAATCATCAAAAAATGACATAGGCGAATGTGGAATGAGCATGACAATATACAAAACCACAAATTATAATGTAAGCCTAAAGCCTTACCTCATGAGTGGAATGTAACCATTGTGAGAAAGCAACAGTGAGTGGAGCTGAGGTGAGAAGTGTTTGCGCAGCATCTGAACATTGGGTAACATACAAGAGTTGAGAGCTTCTGTGTAGAAAACAGAACCCTCCGCACAATGGATGGGGCACACTGGCTGTTCCAACACCTCCGCTACCTACAGGTACAGAAACAATGTGAATGTTGATAACTTTCTCATCAGAATGTAAACTGACCCATTCAATGTTCATGCCCCCATGTGGAAACTACTTTCCATGTGCAATTTCAGGAGATACCAATATCTTTCCAGGAGTACAATTCTGTGCATGACATCCACTTATATTTTTCCAGTTCTGCGCGCTTAAGTTCATTATGCGAAGAAATAGTCACAAGTTGTCACTCAGAGCACTGTCACACTGGCTTAGGTGAGACAAAATTATGTGCCATGAACAGTATTCGGTGAAAAGTAACATGTCCTATTGAAAATACTTCCTTACTAACAAAACGTAGTGCACTTAGCAGTTTTGAGTTTTTATTTCTAGTTCCACCTATAGAAAGACCATGTGTACTTTTGTTCTTTAAGCACACTAAACAGGCCCCTCACCAAGCCATCATGATGCTAAACAACGGCCCATGAGTTTTGGAAGTTTTTTTTTAGACGACAAGTTTTCTGCACTGCTGCGTTGATCAGACTATGAGACAGGCTCACATGATTAAGCAGTTTTTAACATGTGTGTCAGCAGTGCCAACAGTAAACATCAGCATGAAACAAAAATTAGCATGACTGCACTTGAGAATGACAAACAGGTTCATTCTACTTTAGCCTAATTTATAAAACAGTCATGTGAAATCTCCTGTTGCTTGAAAACTTCCCAAAAACTTTTGTTAAACCACAAAGGCAGCTAAAATTTGTCATAACCAAGCATCCCACCTCTCCTTCCTGTAAATGAATGGGCGTAGGAGAGCGCCTAATCCCTGGCTGAAGTTTGACCCATCTCCCTGCACCTCCAGTTTCCTGAATCTGTATCGTGTCCCGCATCTTGTAGATGTCAGACACACTAACAGTCTTGTGGAACCTGTTAAGGAAAGGAGATAAAACAAGATTAACTTTTGTAATAACCTACATTGATTCTGTCTTGTAATGAAAAATGGACACACTGGCACTGTCAATGCCAGGTGTTGGTGCCTAGGTGTCCTTCTATCATAAGAGGGCTGAATCCACATAGACTGGCAGCACCCACTGGTTCCTATAATACTACCACCTCTTTACCCAATATTCTGACTGATCACTATGTTATAACGGCACAATGCAAACCGTTAATGCTTATCAGCTCAGCAGATGTGCAAATCAATTTGATACTCGAATAAGCCGTCGTGGCTGACGTAAGCCAATCAGTCCATCTGTTGCATCACAAGGATTGACGAAACACAAATGGACTGCAACAATAAAACCCATGTATGCTGCCCTCTGCATAATTGTTCATTCTTCATTGTTCAGGGTTGCAACATCACTGCACTCCGGGCAACCCCATAGGTGCTCCATTCCCCGATCCAGGATCCAGCGAGGAGTCCATCTACTGATAGTTCCCACAGTTATTTGATTGCGGGCCTTTCGCTCCCTTCCAGACAGTTTGCATTGTCTGCCTTCCCCTTTCTTTATTCCCATCGCCATCATCCGTTGCAGGTGGTGGTAATCTTCCCATTCCCTCTCATCATCCTCCGTCAACTTCCTCATCAGATCTTTCAAAATGTCCTCTTTGTCATGTTTGATCTGGCCAGAGATCCTGGCATTCCCTCTGCATAATAATTTACAGACAAAGGATGTAACAGAAAGGTTCTGGGAGCTAGCCAATTAAACTGTGAAATACAAAGATTTATACTCGTATTTCTGAATAAGCCCAGGCAAAATTTTTCAATGACTAGTAAGTTCTTCATATTGACTGCACTGCAAAAACAGAACTATTCTGGATTTCCAAAGACCAAAACCAGATACTCATAAATCATCAGTGACATGATAAATTATAATGCAGGAAGACTTGGCTTATGAAGTGAGTCAAAACTGTAGGAGGGCTGACAATATCAAAACAACAAATACCAGAGATGGCATACCATGGCAAGATCTTCAGATGTCAAGATTAATACATGAGTCTCAGTTCAATATGGAAGTTACTCTGGAAGTCTTTCCATTATTTACTTGTTAAAATGCAGTATATTTCACAAATAATTTTCAGCTTTGCGAAACTTTCCGCCATTCTGCCATCCCTGAGTTACACTTCACTAGGTTGTCCTGTTTGGAATACACAAGAGCTCCACTGATATGTTTACAAGGCTTACCTCTTGTCAAACAGATCAATGATTCTTGAAAGGGCCAATTTGTTGTCCTTTGCTTCCATCAACAGTGCAACCGTGTCTGTCCTGAAATATGACACAGAATTTAGTGAATAATCATGAATACATATTTTGAACACAGACAATCCTATGCAGGGGGATGCTATGAAAAATATAATGGCTTTTTTGAAGTTATAATATATTATGTTTTATGTAAAAAATCCAAGATTGAAGATTTAAGGGACTGCAATGGCCCAGTGTCCACTCCAACAAAAGAGAACACATTTAGAGAGAGAAAAATACAGAAAATTCATTACGACTTCATGAGCTTGAATTCCATGGTACCAGCTCATTACTTTCAATTCATGAGGTATTTTGAATTCATGAATAAGACTGAAATAAAGAATGGCAATTTGGAGATAGAGTACAAAATGAGCAGGCAAATTTTACAAGTATAAGAGATTTGAGGTCAAAAGATTCTACTTTATAAACTATAAGGAATATGAGTGGACCTGATCCATACCTCAAGCTATCTCCTGGAGACTGGGAACAGTCTGACTTTAACATCACATTGATTCTCTTGTACCCAATCTTACGGCGATGGAACTGGGCGATGGCAAATCTTGCATCTTGCTCTGATGGCAAACGCACAGTAGCCACTGAGGTGTTGTCAGCCTGAAGACGCACCTGAATGCTAAGAATCTGAAACATAAATAAGTTTTTTTTCCAAGTTCTAATTACTCAAGGGTTCCAAAAAATAAATGCTTCTTCATCAGTTCTGGGTGTCTATATCACTACATATTAAAAAATGCACGGCATTAACTTTGAAACTTGAGAAAATTACATAACACAAAGGACTAGACAGATATCAATGGCTGGCTCTCTTAATGAGTGTGATGTAATGAAAAGAAAAAGCCACACCAACAAATATTTCATGAAAAATTTGCTTCACAAGGAACAAAGCTTAATTAAAAGAGATGGAATCTCCACAAAATCTGGCATATTTGCAGACAATGTTATCTATCACATCTAAAAGTCATTTTTGCTCAAAGCAAAATCCTCCAACAAGATACTGATTACATTCACAATAGTTGCAACAAGGATCTTATTTTCCTGAGTCTCGCTCAATGGCTTGTGTATGGGCTTTGAAGAATAGAGTGATAACATACAGATACTAATCGTGAGGATTGCAGCTAAGAAAATAGGGGTAAGAGTAATGAGAAAGCTCTGTAAAAATTTTAAATGGAACATTTTTTTTTTCCAGGAAGTAATTTTTTAGAGTCAAGCTCAATTTGCTCAATTCACAATAATTAAATCCTTGCCCAAAAAAAAAAAAAAGCCTCTACAGTAAAAGGCCCCAATGATTACCTTTACATGAGGATGGAATGTGGCATAGATAATTTTTCTCCACTCCCTTGGGTGGATATTGTAATCTAGATTAGATACAACCAGCTCCACAAATGCATCCCTGCCCGAGTTGAACTCTGGATGCGTATAATCTGTGGATGGATCACCAATCTCATCAGGCGTTGGCACTCTGTACAGGTTGCTGCCGTGCTGCTTGAGACGTGGGCGGGTTGGGGCCTGTGAGGCTGCGAGAGGTGATGGAGTGCGGCTGGGAGATGCAGCTGTTATCCCTGATCCTGGTGCTGAGGCTAACCTAGGCCTAAAGCCCTGCTTGCTACTACCAGAGATGTTGAGTGGGCTGAATGGCCTAAACAGGAAATTGAAGATGAGAATAAGGGTTTACATGCTGCACACAAGAGCAAGATTAGTAAACTGAGGGACTAAAGAATACTAGAAATGAGGAAAAAGCAATTGCAGGTGTACTTAGGTCTCTATTACAGGACCAAGATTCATTCCTCATCTAAGCAATATACTGCAAGGACATAATGACTCTAGTACTAAAAATCACAATTTTTATAAGATTTCATCCACTTTTCCACACTGTTAGTCACATGTATTCATACTATACACACAGAAATTTTGATAAGAACCCGTATAAAATGTTTCCATCAGAAATAAGTATGAGTTTTCATGCAGTAATTATCTTTATTATTCTCTCAGTTGGATCTTGATAATATGTATACCTTAATACAAGGTACAATTTTTCCATGTCAATAGGCATACATATTACTAAAGCTTGACTGTAAAAAGCTTAATAACAGTACAGAGATCAATACTATAACTGTACAATTCTTCTCTCAGTCACTATGATTCCCTTACGCCACAAGTTTCTAATCAGAACAGCTGACTTGTGAATGATAAGACACTCACGACTTCCGGATAATTCCCAAACTTTCACTTGATCAGAAACACTTAAAGTTTGTTAAGTTTGTCCTCTTTCAAATCTCAGGCCACAAAATTCTGAACCAATTCCATTTCAGCATGTCATGATTTCCTGACATTTGCCAGAATCTCAGTAACACATAGGCAGAATAAAGAACGCCTGTTTGAAAATAATTTTGCAAAATTTCCTCTACGAGCTAAAACTCCCAAAACTTAGCATTCCTATAGAGTACACACACCATCAAAATATTTTGTACAGATCATTGCTTATTCTAAACAGTGATGAACTGTCATGGTATCATAAAGCACAATAAAGCACTTCACAAAAGAAAGGACAAAACGTGCAGTTTCACTAGTAACCAGCTCTTACCTGTCTTCCCCATCTGAAGAGAGACTCTGACGCTGTTCTCTACTGTTACTACGCAAGGTGGCACCAGATTTGTTTCCAGGGCTAGAGTGACGATTGTGGGCATTTGCATTTGTTTGATTCCTGTTACAAAATAAACAAGAGCCTTACTTGCAGTGTCTTGTCTAGAAGTTCACATGATTCTTCATCTTCACGTGATAATATGACATGTCCTTTTAATTTGAACTGTAACATACTATACCTGAATCTATTTCCAACCCAATTCAAACTTTCATTATATTTTGATACACAAGGTTTAAAAACTTTTTCAGTTATTTTCATAAAACCTTCAACAAAATTACTTTGTGAGTGATATGCTTTGCTTTGACACATGCCAAACTCAAACCAAGCCTTCCTCTTACATTAAGTGCCATGCAAATTGATTGGTTAATTTTGTTAGCCATCTTATCCACAAATAAAGGAGCATGTGAAGACAACTTCCTTGAGCACAGGTAACAAAAGCTAATGCAATTTCTGTCATTCTGGCTGAATCAGTCTACAAACCTGATTTTATTAATTTTTATGTTACTGCTAGTTTCACACAGAAATACTGAACATACATTGCCAGCAGTACAATACTAACAATATAGTGATGAACATTAACACAGGCTCACTGTTATCTGCTTAAAACACCTAAGCCAGTTTTAAAACTCAGTTAATAAATATAATGCCCTTACTTGTATGGCCTGTGAGGGGATGCTGGCTTCTTGAAAGCACCAGTGCTGTGGGACTGGCTTCTAAAGGCACTGGATGGGGGATACCCATGCATCATGCAGATTTCATCCTCAATACTCAAATTCTCCTTGCTACCCCCACCGGTTTGCTGTACTGGCACTGACAAGCTGCGTGACTGATGTTGGTTGCTAGGGTGGCCCTGGTTCTGAAGGCTGGGACTTGATTGAGGTTGATGTTTTGTGAATGCTGAAGTCTGGGATGAGGTAAAATTGGAGTTTCCCATTTTGCCGGTCTTGCCAGCCGGGTGATTGTGGGGACTTGGGTATCTTCCGCCGCCAAATGGCTTTTGTCCAGCTTGCTGTATCACAGACTGAGGAGGTGGCTGAGTATCTGGGTGGTCAGGCTGTAGATTAGGCCCCAGTAGATTTGATTTTGACGAGCTCAAAGGCATGAAAGCCCTGTTGTCTTTTGACGAAGACTCCAACAACTGTAAGCATACAAGAAATTTAATATTGCGAAATACACCAATTAGTTAAGCACTGTAGAACAAGAGTGTGTTCTTATCTGACAATGTAATTACACATAAAACTAGAAAGCTTTCTTTAAACAGAAATGACAGCATCAAATAGTAGAATTTTCAAAGACCAAGATCAATATGAGGGCATCTTTGTTTAATATATGGGAACTGCTCTGTCATTTATTAAAATGCCCAATTTTGGGTTTTCTGAAAATGTTCAGCTTTTTGCATTCTCTGTTGAAATTTGATACAGCCAACATCTGGAATAAGGATCCATAAACCCCTTCCATCAAAAAAAAATGTTCCGTTAACTAACATCACCTCTTTCCACAATGAAAGTCAACACACAAATGGCTAGCCCCTGTCATAACATGTGAACTATGAACACAACAAGTCACTGAATCTTGAACAC
The DNA here is from genome assembly GCA_033807755.1 of Ellobium chinense. Classification (NCBI taxonomy): domain Eukaryota; kingdom Metazoa; phylum Mollusca; class Gastropoda; order Ellobiida; family Ellobiidae; genus Ellobium; species Ellobium chinense. The sequence continues at coordinate 302,209 of JAWQUT010000543.1, read as the reverse complement.
CTCTCCCACCATATATAATAAAAGTATGTAATCATATAGTTTAAATAAAACAAGTTACTTAAAATCCACAACAGCTCTATAAACCTACCTTGATAGGATCAAAAGCAGTTGCATTTGGATCAAGACTAGAATTTGGTGCTGCAGCGCCTGTGGATGGCATCGTAGGAGGTGGAATGTCTCGGAAGCCAAAAGATGGGATTGGGATATCAGCCAGGCTTCGCTTGTCCGCAGACTTAAACACTGTAATTGTCTCACCACTGCTGTTGGCTGCATTGCTCAGGTCCCCTATCACATATGATGGTCCACTGTTTACATTCCCACCCACCGCAGCATTACCAGAAAAGCTATAAGGTGAATTCTCTAATGATGATGGTCCTGACTTGGTGCTATAATACTTTTCAGAGTTGGAATTGGGTAAGGTGTGAGTATGACTTGGACTGTTTCCTTGACCACCCGCTGCTACGGGCTGTTGACGCACGGGGCCTCCTGGTGTTTTGTACGCCTGGCTATCATAAGGTGACGCAGGACTGAATTGATAATCTGTCATACCATTATTAACCTGAGGGGAAAAAAATTTGAAACAAAGTAAACTTAAAGTTAAATGAATCTCAGATGAACGTATTACAATGACATTGTTTTGTCAATCATGTTCTGTTTCAATTTGGTAAGATTTTAAAAATTAAATCATAAACAGGTTTACCATCATTTATTCAAAAGAAATGGAATACCATCTGTGACTGGTAAAAGTTTGAGAAAATCTGATTATGAGGTAAGCTTCATTGATGGAAGAAACAACTGTTGAACTTCAATTAAATCTCAGAGAAGAAAAATTTCCTTCACACTGACAGTCAGAAGTCTACAACAAACAAAAACTCAAAATATGTTCCACAAAAATGAAAAAATTTGGAATCCTAAACTTGACTAGCTGTTCTTCGAATGCCTACAATTCCTCATGGGCTAGAAGTTTCTTTTGAACAGAAAATGGCCCCTTTTCAAAAGGCTGAGAGCATAAAGATATCTACAAACTTGTTCAAATTAGTATTTGTTATTAATGCTTTATAAAAGAGTCATTTCCAAGTGTTGTTTTCACTATACCTATCTTTGCTTCCTTGCTGTTACCAAGGATTGGGAATGTCTCTATGTTTGCCCCGCATATACTGAAAGGTAGGTGAACACTGAAAAACTAAATTTTCTTGCAAGGAATTTTCACAACCCCTGAATGAGATTTTCTCTTGTGCGTGCTTGAGCAGAAGAAAAAAGAACCAAGGTTGCAAAATTTCTGGAATATGGTACAAAAATCACCACTTTGGCAACACTGCTTTGTACTGATAGAAAAACTGGTAATGTCTGAAAGCAGTAGGCCCTTTGAAAAATTCTGAACCAACAAAAAAAAAACCCTCTTATACCATAACCAAATAACCGTATGACAAAAATATTCGCACAGTTTTGCATGGATATCACCAGTGATACAAAACTGGGAAGGATTTCCATATGTGGGCCATATTACAACTTGCAGGAAAAAAACAGATTCCAAGGTCTCAAAACTACCACTTTTCTTTCTTTGTGTATCCCCTACAAGCAACCAAGCCCTGCTATTTTACAACAGTACCATCAAAATGATATCTTGTTAGCATCTTTATTGGTACTGGTCAGGAGCATGTTGTAGGATGACTCACATATGGAAATCCTCCCCAATACTGACTACTTACAGTGTTGTAGCCTCCCAAAAACTGGTTACTAAAGGCCTGCGAGGTGTAATCACTAAAGCCATAGTTACTATTAAAGCCGCCATCACCATATGACTCCGGTGTGTAACTGCGAGATCCCAAACGCTCCCTCCCAGGCCTCCTCTGAGGGGATGGACTTTCTTGTCTCCTGGAAAGGTGAGCAGCTGTCAGCTCTGGGAAAGAAATAATGAGGTTTGTAAGTGTCTCACAAAATACTATCAATATGTCGCTATGCTCATACCACGCAAAATCACCACCTTCTGCACTGCTCTGAACTTGCTGACTTTGAGAACTTCTCCTTCCTCCCAACCCACACCTGCACAATAAACTTCACAGCACCATCAGGAACCACAAAATATTCTAGGTATCACTTCATGGCAACGAGCAGATGGGTCAGCAACAATATCAACAAAACTAGACTTGAATCTCGACTCATGCAGCAACAGGTACTTACTTCTAACTGTGTTGCAAAACGGTGTCTCTTCAGGCAAACACACTGTGATCTTTCTGCCGTACACATCTTCTCCATTCATTCTCTTCTTTGCTCTGAAACAAAAGAATGCAATACTCCAGTGAGAATCACAGGCAATTCAGAAGCGTTTTACAATCTGCCTTGTCCTAAACACACAATGAGATCTAATCCTTATCCTAATGCCCATCAAAGAGTCCCTAACCCTGATCCTAATGAGAGGTGCCCATCATGGAGTCCCTGTCCTTCATGCCCGATGAGACCAAAGTATCAGTCCAGCTGAATGAGGCGCATTCAGAAGTCGTCCTGGCAAGCTGCTTCTTTTGAACATCAAACCAACATTCTGTATTAGCTTATGAGTCCATGTGTTTTTACATCAAAGGCACTGATGATGTTTATACATTCCTTTAGTGACATAGAAAATGGAAGAACTGCCAAAAGTACCTCACAGACAATACATGAAAAAACACATTATGGAGATTGACACCGCATCCTCTCGCATGATGATCCTTGCTGAATCTTATAAACCAATACACAGAGTTATTGGTTAGAATGATTTGTTCTTGCCTTTCACGGTAAGTAAAATGTATTGCTTTGCACTGTAGATAGTGTTAACAAAATATTAGGAGCTGAAAATCTAAAAGGAAATGAACTGTATTGTTACAACACTTGTCACAAGATAATAACTGCATGATCCTTCTTTGGTCTGCGGATCCACATCCTTAGATGAGAGTTCAAAATTATGAAACTAGGCTTAGCCCGTTTCAAAATGGCAGCCTGTTTTAGTCCATTCACTTCAATACAGTATTCTGGAATGGATTAATGAATTGACACTGTTATTTGGTCATCAGAATTTTTACAAAAGGATGAGAACTTGCCATGGTTAGACAAAAAAATTACTGGTGTTGTTTAATGCTTTTAAGATATGAGGCGCATTCGGAAATCTTCCCTAGAAAATTTTACCTGTGATAGCTGTGTCCAGAACAGTATCATCAATCAAATTCCGTCAAATGGAAACACAGTACACCTTTTGTGTAGTGAAAAATCCTAACCAACAACAGGCATGAAAGTGACAAGAGAAGAGTCCTGCAGACATTTATATGAAGAGCAGGAATTCAAAACAACTCATCTCTCTCTGAATTGTTTGAACAGTGTTTAATTTATGACTGAAACTCACCACTTCCAGTCCAATGACTTTTTCTTTTTTTTTACTTCTAGAAGATAAAGCACTGAGCTAAGTTCTACCTCAGGCTATTGTTATTTCAGGTTCTGAACATCTGAACATGTAATGAGAAGAAACAGCTAGGATACTCTGATAACAAGTGAAAAACTAAATTGTAAACAAAGCAGAGAAAACAATGAGAGAAGATAATGGATGGGCTAGATGTTGGAGGGGGGCACAATGCACTTTAGAAATGAGAGGTGAACAGCACACAGACAGAACTGGAGGTCCATGGTGATCTAGGTCAGTCAACATGGTACCTGAGAAACACCTGCATGTAGGGGATACCATCCAAAAATTTAACATGATAGCAGAAAGTCCTTTCTCATAAACAACGTAGAAACTTCGAGCAAACTGCCACATGATCTCTGTCTATTCATCTCTCTAAGTCACATAGTTTTGGGAACCAATGATGAGTTTAATCATTAGAAAATTCCATTCAAACAATGCCACCGCAAGCATGTTTTGTGGGTGCCATGGAGAGACAGACAATCTTGCGCCTACCCCTCAGTCCTTAGCCGGGATTATTATGATATTTTACGCATTGAGATGTTATGTTCTTGATATGAAACTGACAGGGAAAGCATGAGCTTTTTTCACTGATGCTAAATTTATGTAGATAGGCCGAGTGGTCATTGAGTAATTGGTGTGTGAAGTCAGAGAAAGTGGCACGCATGTCAAGTTTAACGGTTTAGCCTGGGCGTGTGGTACCCCATACTGCAAGTTTATAATTTTGCCAAGATCATAAGGACATGATTTCTCCTACAGGCTCTAAACAGGTCAGTCGACATGAACAGTGGAACCCTTTGCACCACTTAACGAGAGACAAGGCCCTTTGCCCAAGGTTGTAGTACAGAAAATCTGGTGTGCAACTTACCACCAAAAGTGCACTGAAATTTCTGTGCCAAATTATGCACCAAAGTGCTAAAAGTTGAATTTTTCTCAGAAGGATTTCCATATGTGGTAACTTCTACAACTACGGTCAGTGCGTTAATTCTCAATAACGTACTATTACAATCATAACCCCAACCCTACCCCCCAACCCTAACACTAATGCCCATCAAGACAGAAGCATCAGTCGAAGCGAGCGTAACTCCTTATCGCCAGTTACCACATATGGAAATCCTCCCTTTTTCTCCACTAAGGGTAATGATCCAAGAGGAACTGTTTTTTGTGCCAGCACCAGTTATCTGACATTAGATTTCATTCATAAGTCTTTGATACCTCTATGCATGTTCAAACACAGGTTTTTCTGGAGTTTCTCTCTTGACACGAGTTACGTACTAAGAGCACAATCATCTTCTTAAAAGAGCAAAATGCACTATTCAGCAGTCAGGTGGGTAACTTTGCACAGAAACTCAATGCACTTCTTGTGGTGAATTGCACTGTTATCTGCATAGCTACGGTCTCTGGGTGGAAAAAGTCTTTAGTCTTTCTCATGTGGCTGTGAGTATACCAAATGAACACCTCTCCAGAACTTCTAGGAATGAGACAGCCATTCTGCACAGAACAGTTGAAGGGGCTTCCCCCGTTAATGCTGACCGAACTCGGTATTTTCAGTTCTGTCACATAACCACGAAATTATCGCTGCCTGATATGTTTTGGTTTGTTTACACACTGTGCATGCATGCCTGCTCACCATTCATAAAAAGCAGATTGACAGCATGTGCAGAGCAAGCAAACCAATATGTGAACAACACTCCCTTGATAGTACGACAGAACTGAAAATATCTACCAAAGAATGAGAGAAATTTCCTCACTTGAAACACTTATCCATGTTGCTCATGGTACTCCTGCTCCAACAAAAACAGTGAAAAATGTCTTCATCCAAACAACTGCCTAAACAATTGTATTATTAAAGACACAGGTCTTATTTATTATAAGACTGAGTAAGGAACTGATATGACAGATCTATTCATGGGCCATCATAACTTATTTATGAAAAAAACCATCTTGTCACAGAAAATGTGACTTCCACTGCTTGCACTTGGCAACTGTCTCAGCAAAGTGGGGGCAAAGATCACGTGATCAAGGCCAGACATGGGGTAAGGAAGACAACATTAAGATCACAACTACTAATAACAAAAAAAAGATCACTACCAAAGAGGAAAAAAAAAAGAGAGAATGAAAAAGACAAAAAGAAATAGGTCACCTAGTTTAATTAGTGTCTGACAGTAAAAAAAAAAAAAAGTAGGGTCACCAGTGAGCTTTTACAAAATGAAACAGAAAGGGAAGTAGGAGTGAAATGAGTGCCTCTGCAGTGAGTTGTTGTGCTCACACATTTCATGCATGAATACAGGTATGAACAACAGGAGCAACTGAGTGAAAACCTTTATGGTCAACTCCAATTAACTGCAATTTTAACAACTGCAACTTCCACTTAATCGCAACACTTTTCACATCACAATATGCTGAATTCCTCTATAAAAGTCACTGGATAATAGCAACTCCTTTTAATTGCAACCTATTCACCCCTCCCAAGGAATTGCAAATTACATAATGTTCATGATAAACACATCAGCAACATGGCCATGGCTCATATTTGTTCTTGACAGAAAGTTGAAGATGAATAGAATTTGTGAGGTAGTTTTTTTTTTCCCCTTGATACCTTTCTCCCCCATTCCACCTATATCCCCCCACTTCAATCCCCCCNNNCCCCCCACCAGACCCCACCCCAAACAAAAATAGAGGATTATCTTCCTATGACTTGATGACAGTCAGTGATAATTAAACCACTTAAAGTGTCCAAAAGAATCCTATTCTGCTGCTTTACACAGGATTAACTGGGACGCACGCTGATGTTCCAGTACCAACTCTTATCCCGACAGAGTCCCCTCCCCAATTCATGCCAACATGAATATTTTTGTCTTGCCATATATACTGCGCATCTTATCTACTCCGGATACCTCTCTCCTCTGGTGCCTGCTCTCCTTCCCATCCCCCTACTTTCCCAGATTGGTTGTTTAACTATTGTAACAATAAGCCTCGAGCATAGCAAGAATGCCCGGCAGTGTTACTGTTAGTGAATTACCCAATACTACATCATTGCTGGGTTATTTGCCCACTGAGTGCTTTGATACTAGTTTAGTTATCTAGTCCGTTATTCGCTGCTCTGGACTGGGCAGGGCATGACAGATGAATCTGATCTTCATATCATGCAAAGCTAGTGCTTAGAGTAGAGTGACTAAATCCAGCTCTCTGCTAGAAGGGTTAATTAAATTGTTAACAGGACGAGAGTCTCACAACCACGCACTAAAATCAGCCAGATAAAAGGTTCATATGGTCAGTTTGTACTGCAGAGAAGCGATTAAGCAGAGAAAGTAATTTTCGCCATATTTTTGGTAATGGGGTTATATTTCTTTAATGTCATGGTTTGATGTTGTGCACTGACGTCTTCTCGTCACCTGACTCAGGACAGACTCAAGTTTGACGGTGTTGTAGCACACAAAATGTTTGATTTCCATGGTCTCTCTCATTGGCCACCTCACAGTAGCCCAGCAGACAATAAGGAGTAGGATGGCATGGTCTAGATCGACCGTTCATCCACATAACACGTTCTCTGATTTAGCCAAAATATGCAATGTTTCAATTCTCCGCCTCGCTGAGACGGAAGGCGTGGGGGAAGGAGACTATACGGTTTTCAGCGTATTAGCATTATCGGGCAGGCGACGGAGGTGATGTGTTGGGTGGGATGAAGGGAGACAAGGGGAGGGGGGGGGTGAGGAGGAAAGGCTTATCACACCTATTTCGGCGTAGCAGCTGTCACTCAGTCAACCGGTCTGCCATCCGTTGCGTGTAGATATTTGTTTGTCAACTGTAATCCTTCAACCGCTGATCTTTGAATTCACGGGCGCTGAAGAGTAGCCGATTATCAGGAGTGAGAGGCCATTATCCCGTGACTTTTATATAGAAAAAATTCGGTTCCCTGGGAAACGATGCGATTAAGCAGAGGGCGATTAAGCGGAGTTGACTGTTTAAGCAAAATCAATCAAAGGCAACTGCTTTTAATAAGGAACATAAGATGATCTGGACACAAAGGTTAGACTATTCTTTCAACATACCTTTCCATTAACTCTGGGGTTTCAAACTTGAGTATAGCAAACAGGGGTCCGATGGACAAGACTTTTCCACCACAGTTATTGGACAGCATCTTAAGAATTTGCCTGATCTTGTCAAAAGGCCCGTCTTTGTTGTACCCGTAGCACACCACCACATTCTCCTTGGCCTCCTGAGTAGAGCAAATAAAAATTTTACAACACATTTTATAGTCAGCAGCTCCCATTGTATTGTGACATAAAATTTGGGCTTTTTTCATCTTTTTGTTCTTTCAAGAGTTAAGGTTTCCTATCAAAGACTAACATTTTTTTTTCATTCAGTAATCAGTTAGTTTGGTCTGCCACACATTTTGAAGACAAAGACAATCTTTATTCTTAATCTGAAAGAGAAAGTGAGATACAAATCATAATGAATCATTATTTTCACTGTCCAACAAAGCCCTGTGACACAGGTGTCATTGTTAGGATGTCTTTTCATGGCTTTGATGTATATTGATTATGTATATATTATGAAAATGATTGGCAAAATGCCTAATAAAGAGAGACTGATCTTTTCATACATATCACCAATACAGTTCAACATCAAATATGACGTGCTAATAGGGCATGTTGCGAATAAAAGGGTTCTTATTTTTCTTAGCCACCAATGCTCAAATCTACATCACTTTCACATAGCGGACCCCACTATACCTGTACTGTTATACTCAGTGATCTATCCAAAAGGTGGGCTTCAACAATAGATGAGGGTAAGACTAAGATGCAGTCAAAATTCCTACCAATATCAGGCACCAATGACAGAGTAACTGAGCCAGAAGGCACATCTAAAATCCGTCCCACACAACCCACATGTTCTGGGGGCTACATAACATAAAATGCTGATCCATTAAATCCAGTGCAAATAATTTTTAGATCTAATGATAATCACTGTGGGCAAAGAAATGTTGCAATTAATTTTTAATTTTTAATGGAAAGCGTCAGTAGTTCTCCCCACTGTACACCCATGGAGTCTCATACTTACTTTATATCCAGGCCGATCTGGGAGATCTTTGATTAAGTCCTCATACAGATAGTGCTCTGTGGCACATGATAACAGTGCCTCGCTCACTTGCGACTTGTGTATGAGGACAACATCAAATCTCTTCCTGTGGCGTAAATCAGAGAGGTCCGAAGCGAAATTTACATCACCTGAAATCATAATAGCAGTCACATCAACCTGCACCTATGCACAAACTTAACTTTGTAAGAAATCAAACTGTGTAGAAACTGTCATTAGAAATGATCAAGTTCCGAATCTCTAAATGATCTAAATTTACTGACAACATATACATCAGACTTCTAAGAAACTCATATGATATGAACGACAGATAATTGCCTGGAGACAACTTTTGCTCAAAGCGTGAGAATGTTGACATACAAAGAGAAGTAAGATAAGTTACTCTGACTTGTATTGCTCCTAAACATAGCATAATGGAAATGTCCTGCATGGTGTGAAAATGTTTCTTGAAAGTAAACTGCCTTGTCTATTACAGAACACTGTAATAACATTGGCACTCATTCACACCCACACATAATTTAATAGTAGTATGCATTCTAAATCTACTTACTGGAGATAAGAATAACTTTCGTCCCTGGTGGATGGGAATCCGAAAATCGCCGCAAGCTCTGGCGAATTTTGTCATCAGCTGCGTTTTTTGCTGTTGCATTGATATGGACCACATTAATCTGGGAATAACATAAAGCATGAAGAAAAGTAAAATTGGCTGGAATCAGATGGGGAATTACAAGGCAAATTATTATTTGCTGGGTCATAAATATCTCAACAGTAAATGCTCACAGTAAATGTTCATGAACCAACCACAGGACACGAAGTGCCTTTGGTATTTAACAACAATTCTACCAGCATACTTGATGTGTGTCAAACCATGGTCACTCAGGCTTCCCATTTCTCTGTTTTCACTAACTTTTACCTTCAGCGTAAGAGGCCGCAAATTTTGCAAAGTTTATCAAAGATGTGATGATGTTAACTAATGAATGGTTCATAAGACTTCATTATTCATAACCTTAACTCTCACAACACTTTGCCACTGGCAGAATGAGACCACCATATCACTCGAGATGATTACACCATGTTACTGCCTTGCTGTATACAGTGAATGCTGACCACTTTCATACCAGCTGAAAGATCTTAACCTGAGCTTCCCTCAGTCTGAGCAGGGAGGGAGGGCACAAGTTAGCATCCACATCCACCATACTTGATTAAAGTGACTAAATGAAGGGTTTCATGACAAAACGCGTTATCCACCAATATGAAATTTTAGTTTATTCTACATACTTCATATGTAGCAGTAGGAGTATTTAGTATACATGTATACTGTATTTCCATTCCATAGAAGGACATTTGATCTACATTATTTAAGACTTAAATTTCGCCTTTCACATAAAAATATGCTTTGTATGTGGTCTGTTTTGCCACAACCCCCGATTGGTGTATAAAGCGCTTTGCCATGAAGCCCTTCAAATCCAACTCTCACACCAACAAATTAACAATGTCTACTAACCTGCCCATCATTAAGATCTCTAATAGTGTTCTCTGATTCTTTATTAATGTCACAAACACAGATAAATTCTGCCTCTCTGCATTCCTGGAAGTATCTTTCCCGAATTCTTTCTATTATTTTCAGAGCCGATTTGCCTTTGGGAACACAGCAGTTTTCTATGTCCCAAAACACCCCTACTGGTTTCAAAGTACTCATGCCTGAAACAAAAAAAGAACATAAATTCAGGGGTTTGATGACTCGCTGATAGCAAAGATGCATACATTTTCAGATCTCAAAATTGCCTTATCTGAGGAACTGTAGAGGAAGTTACAGAAGTGCCAATGGCATCAGTTATAATAAAAATGACCTTTTCAAGAATGTAAGAGACTTTGTACTGTGGGAAGAACTTCAAAATGCACCTCATATTTCCAACACACTGAAGTCATTATTAAGTAGGTATTTGTGGGCTAGGTAGATGCACAATATAATTAGTGATGTTTCTAAGTGTTCCTTTGAAGAAAAAAAAGCATTCATTTTCCCCAATACTGGAAAAAGAATGAGCTTCTGTTAGCGCTCTTCTCAAAATCAAGTATTACCAATTACTTCAGTGTCTTGTAATACTTGTATGATTTTTTTTATTGATACTAACCCCAACTGTCGGGATCTTAACTGATGCCCATCATGGCAGGCATATCATTAGAGACAAGGTCTATCGAGTTCAGTGTATCAGTTACTGTGGAAACTCTAACCCTAATGTAAAATACGGTTGTAAGTGTATTATCTTATTATTACCAATGACACGTGTGTTTGTCATTGTACAAAAGGTCAAACATAAGAAAGAGCGACTGACAAGGGCAGATCGAGTGTGTTAACTTAATTGCTATTGTTTGTGTTGTGCGGGTGGTCAGTTTGTGAGCTGTGTTTTCATGTATTTGATGTGTAGATCTAGATCTATGTTTTGTATGTCTTTTTGTGACCGATGTGCTTATTTTTCTTTATATAACCATGCCTCTATATCAAAGCAAATTGGATGCAAACTATAGAATACACTATAATGAATAAATAAAAGAATAAATTGGGCTGAAGTCGAAGTGTCTACATCTCCACAGCTTTAGGCTGCAGTCTTAAGACAAGTTCGGATAGTTTTGGCCACAATTCTTCTTTGCAAATCTTGCTTTCATTTTCATTTCTCCATTATCCGCAGTGATAAACTAGAACCTGCAACTCTTCCTATTGACAACTAAGAGTCATGCCTACAGTTTTTCACATCAATAAGTTGAAGCATATATATGAAGTCAATGGTCAGCTCTGCTATCTATTTTCCCAATTCACCCGACACATACCATTTCACCTACCTGCAAACAAATATACTTGGCAAGGTTAATTCCCTTGGAATTCCTAATGTATGCTATTGCCCCTGCAAAGGAATTTCACACCCATCTTCACTGACACAGCTGTGTGCTCCTTTGTCCTTTGTGGATTTGCACTGCTCATGAGCATAAAACTAGTAACAAGATGAAAATGGCCTGAAACTCAAGTTGCCAAGATGGCATTTACTCTGTGGTGCAAGCGTTACTGAACACACCTCTGGCCTAGTCTTGCAATGGATATTTGTTATTGTTCACTCAGGAAAATGCCATTACCTTTCATTGTTTTTAAGGCCATATTTGAACTCTAGATTCATATCTGACGTAACTACCGGTTTTATTTCGGAAGGTAATTCCATATGGGTGCCAACCCACAAAATGCTCCTGACCTGTTCCAATAAACATATTAAAGAGGAATTATCTGAAATTTGATGGGGCTGATATATATAAAAACAGGGGCTTGTTTTTTTGTTGTGGGGGATACCTAAAGAAAGAAAGTATTCAGGTCATATTTCTAATCTTATAATCTCGTCTTTCTCTCTGGCATCTAGTATTAGTAGTAATTATGTTTGTAAGTCATGAGTTATTGTGAACATAATGTTAGTACAAACATATAAATTGAAAGTACATTAAATACACAGAATGTAATGAGGAAAAACATCGGGTTCAACACGGGCTCGAACCTGTGTGATAGAGGCTAAGATCAGCAGTCAGTGCACACAGCCACGAGAGAGAGAGAGAGAGAGAGAGAGAGAGAGAGAGAGAGAGGTGAGTTAACCAATAGCATTAATAAATCCATAAATGAAAAGTTAAAATAACTGGTCTGTTTCAACTAATTTGCAATAATATTGAAATTTGGACATGTGAAAGTTTATTTTGCGTGATTTAAATGCTCTTTCAAAAAATAAAAGTTAATAAAATCTGCTTTCCAATAATACTCACCTGCCATCTTCATTTTGGAATCATGAGTCATTACAAAAAGTCTGATCAGAAATGTCTTGTAAACAATATTCAGCTTAAAAATATGCCTTACTGACCACTTAGTGCAGACACCAATCCCCCAACCTTCCGTGCCAGGGGGCATAGCCCCCTGCGACCGCCCACAAATGGACGCTCCAAGATCACGTCCTTGTTAGGTCAAGGCAAGAAGCATCAGTCAAGTGGGAAACATATGTGGAAAAACAGTATCAATCTCACTGCAGTTACCAGAACCGTCCCCTCATCCTGAATAAAAAAAGTTAAAATTGTTTTGAATAGTCTAGTAATCAGTGAGTCTTTTCCATGCACATGAACCGAGATTGTGCACAGGACGAAATATGCATGGTCACTTTACACCGTCCATTGATTTTTTGTTTGTTTTGCTAATGTTTCCCTAAGTACAATGTTGAAGGAATTTTGCATTTCTTTGGAAAGCAGAAAAACAGGCATTTTAGCGACTTTATTCATAGGTGAGAACTGGCATTAAGTTAAGTGGCAATGGAGGAAAATCATGTCTGCGCTCCGAATTTTGGGCGGCGCGGATAATTTATTACTTAACTCTTAAGAGTTAATAAGAGCAATGTGGCACTTTGAAGCCTTCAGATATACTAGGCATATTAAATGTTGGTGTTTTGTTTTTGCTTTACATTCATAATGCAACTGATGTCAATTGTGGCGGAAAGGCAGTAAGTGAAAGACTATTGTACAGTTTTATTATTGTAACTATATCTTGATCTATATCCTTTTCAACTCATGAAGACAAAGGAGATACAATGGAAAGCTTTTATACTGATTTGAATAGCTTCATTTTGTTAACTACTGGGCACAGAAAAAAAATGACAGTTGGACTTCAATACTTCCATATTGTGACGACTGACACGAAATCCTTTTATGCTAATTAAATTAAGGATTATATGGAGATGTAACTGTAGAATTTATCCACAGTTTTGCTATGCAAGAGTTTGGGAGACAATACAGACTTGAATAACTGAAAATACTCACAGTTCTTCCCAAATGGAGTTAAGGTTTCCTATAGAAGCCAATAATGCTAGTCAACTTCTGTGCTGATTGCTACAGATTTTGTCTTTGGATCCATATGGAATTTCCCTCCCACAGAGAAAACATTGTGCGTCACCAAGTCACCAAGAGTCTCTAGCTTTTTTACAAACTCTCCCAACTCCAAACTATATATTTCACTCCAGTTTCTTTGTGTAATTGGTCACAGCTGACAGTGTCGTTCCTGTTCAAAGGTGAAACTGCAAAACGTACGAGAGAGGTTTCCAGATTTTTTTTAGCCATGCCAAATCGCATGCAAGAACCTAAGCAGGTCTGGAAAGGACCTCCCAGAATGCGTATATACTACTGGGGTCACGATTTGAAATAAAATAAAACATTTTTTACTGCAAACTGTCTATGTATTGGATTTATGTGGGTTTTAAGAAGCATTAGAGCATCATAACAGGCCGATCGTTTTTTTAGTCGTGTTCAATGGGCAATGATAGAAACCCAGTCACTTGAAATACCAAAAGGTCTGACAGAATAGCATAAATGTACTTTTGTATAATAAAGTATTCAATTTTTATCTAAAATCCATCTGAGCCAAAAATTTCACATTGATTTCGAAAGAGCAGAGCCAAACCAATCTGGCAGAAATTCTACCATCTGGCGGAAAATTCTCACCTATGTTTACTCTAAAACCTTTGTGAGTTTTCCTCCATTTCGATAAAGCCATTTCACCCTACCACAGGGAAAAAAATCCTACGAGCGGCAACACTGGTCTACGGTAATTGATAATAAATTATTCCTCTTAATATTCCTGAAATAGTTTTTAAATCTGTTTGAACCCAAGTTGACCTGATCTCATAATAAAAATGTCTGCCAGGCATCAGCAGAGCAGTCCAGTTCGTAATAATCGTAAGTTTCCTTTTCATTCATTTTGTATAATATGCCAAAACATGTTTTATTTGTGAATATTTAATATTTAGAAGTGGCTTATGGACATCTTCTTGCACATCTAAGCAATTGATAAGCTTGTTTTGAAGATATGGCAATGGCACACAATTGGGATTCCTCCCTTTATTTCAGGTATTGATATCTGTCCTAAGTTTATTTATTCGATACATCATTAAAAGTAAGTACAGTCGAGTCCATATATGTCGAAATCGGATTCCTCCAATTACTTATTAGTCGAAAGAAAAAGAAATACTTTTTTTTCCTTCTTTGCGTCTATTAATCATCCTTGCATATGACGAAGTAATTAATGCCCATTTCTGATTAGTCCAACTGTCCAGCGCTGCCACTGAGGTGAAAATCACCTCCCCGCGTGGTACCAAACAACGCCAACGGCTTGAAAAACAAACAAGACGGTGCCGCGGATAGAGAGAGGCAATAAAACTGGATACTGCGAGTGCCATCATTAACCGCAGCACAATAAGTAGGGCGTGTATATTACACCACCGCTGATAAGACAGTAGGGGGAAGAGAATGCGGGAGGGCTCGGCGGTGCTGAAAAATCGATCGATAATTAAACATCTCAGCAGCAGTGTATACATACATACAACGCATCTGGCCCCTTGCACTGTGACGGTAAATAAACAAGAGGCTGCCCTCGTGACCTTCCCAGTGTGCTCGCTCGCTGGCGTACGGTTGACTCATCTTTATCATTTTCAACTTGAATTAAATTGAATTTGTCCTCTAAATAATGGCTTCCTCTAAATCTAATCCTGTAAAGAGAAACCTCAAGACTCTTTCCATTGAGTCGAATATTAACATGCTCCAGGAAATCGACAGAGGTGCGATGTCGAAAAATGTCATAGCTCAGGGTTAATACAGCTCCTTGAAAATTTTTTTCAAGACTTTTTCCAGACTTTTCAAGACCTTAATTTCAAAATTCAAGACCCACAACTCATGACATGTAAATGTAAATCCTTGTCTTTGTCCAGTTGTGGGGATGAC
>JAWQUT010000543.1:282489-286712 GCA_033807755.1 Ellobium chinense | reverse complement strand
ATCTCCCCACCACCACAGTCACCGTGCCATACCCTCTGCTCTTTGATGTAGGTAAAGCGGTGATTGTTGGGACTCGGGCTTTCCGACCCGGGAAATGCATAGGGCACACGTGGTCGCTCGTCACAGTGAGAGACGGCTCTTTGATCGGTGTCCGCGCGTCGCGATCAGAGGGGGACGCTGATCGGAGATCGGTTTCAGTGTAAAAACAGTCTGTGAACACTGAAAGTGTCCGTAGATCGGAGCGGGTCGCTCGTCGGAGGGGCCGCAGAAGACAGGTTTTACTGTAAATGCAATGACTGCATTCGCCAAAAAAATTTTCAAAATTATATCGCAGCGCCGACAATAATGAATTTCAAGACTTTTTCCAGACTTTTTGCCTGGATTGTTTAAAAACCCCCCGTTTTCCAGACTTTTTTTAAGACTTAAATGGAAATATCGTTTTCCAGACTTTTTCCAGACTTCCAGACTTCTGTACGGACCATGTAGCTGAGAAATATGGCATTCCCGTTAGCATGCTTTCTACGATCTTGACAAACCGGAAACAAGTGGAAAAAGCGGCGGCCTCTTTATCTATTAAGCTACTACTCAGAGCGATTTCTTATAAAAAGAAATAATCCCATTTAAAATACATCCCCAATATGCCATCTTTAGTTACATCCCCTGTTGAAAAGTTGAATTGCCCCCGTGACCTCCCCAGGGTGCTCGCTCGCTCGCATACGGTTGACTCGCCTTGGAAATCGTTAGTCAAATTCTGATTTCTCCAACTCATTGGGGTGGTCCCAGCGAATTGGAGTTAAGCGGATTCAACTGTAGTCGGGACCACACTTTCACACTAGGTCTAGTGCCCATTTAAGACAGGCCTATCAGTCACACACAGTGCAGGATCCAGGATCCACACTTTTCAGACTTGTTAGTATTATTATCACAAACCACAACACTTACTTTTATATGATAAAAATAAAAAAGAAAGAACAAAAGATTGAAATGGAGAGGGAGAGAGAGAGAGAGAGAGAGAGAAGAAGTAGGACAGAGAGAAAGGGCAACAGAGAGAGAGGTGACTCTCTTCCACTCCCATGAGAGCTGCTTTACAGATTATGCACTTTCCACTGCTGTTACTGTGTTAGCGGGAGGAATTCCATGTGTGCCAGAAAGATTTCCTCATGCAACACATCGAACTAACAACATACCCTAACCCTAACCCTAACTCTACTCTAAACCTAACCCTAACCCTGACATTGGGTTAGGGTTATGGTTAGGGTATGTTGTTGGTTCGGTGTGTTGTGTGCGGAAATGTTTCTGATGGAATTCCTCCCGTGTTAGCAGCTGTTCAGCTTAAAATAGATGTGACACCGGTGGGTGATGGCTGATCATCCTGATGGACGATGGTCTTGAATTTGATTCTCGAGGACGAGATCTCTTACTGAAATCTCTTTTCTAAATCTATCCAGTGATCTGTAAAAAATATGTGGCATGAAACTATATAAACTGACGATCTCACCTCTCTTCTAGGAAATATAGTCTAGGATAACTCATTTTACGGGCAATAGTTCGTAAAAGTGACTTCCATAGTATTTGTTTTGTGCCACCTTTGTTATCAAACGGAAGAGCCAAAGCACACTACCTCCAGGATAATAATACGCTGAAATATGATCTGCGTTCGAATCATAAAAGTAACCTAACTGAATTTGATTTAATGAAAATATCAATAAACTATTTACGACAAATTTATCTGACATTATTATACTATAATAGGAGCTGAAATTGGTATACAGCCAAGCAAAGTTCCCAAGAGTTGCGTAGGAATATATAGTAATTTATAATGAGTAATTTAAAAAAGGGGAAGCTAGCCTACAGAATAATTAATTGTAAACATTTGATTAGTTCCCTTTATTTCATCTAGGTCTTTGGCACCCATTGGTTTGTTTTTTTTCTTTTGGCCCTATTAACTTTGTTTGTGTTACTACTGTGATTTCGGGAACTTTGTCTTCTACCCTTTCTTTTAACGGGAAGAAAAAGGAGGATNGAGGAGGGGGGGGGGGGGTGTCAATGCCCAAAATTTTTCAATGTCTTTCGAAAAAGGTCACCTCGAATTCTGATTTGGTCCCCGATTTTTCATTTGGCTGGTGTTGACCGCGTGCGATTACGTAGGCCTACACATTTTTTTTTTTTAATCTAGAAGGCTCAAGCTGTACCTGAAACTTCGAAAGTGGATGCTTTATTTAGATCATAGGTCATTTTACATATTTCTACACCCTGACACTGGCTGGCAGGGCCCCCAAAAATGGGGATTTTATATATTAGCGAATTCTTTTACACAGTGAGTGATTTGCACCTAAACAGGTGTCCAAAACCTCTAGGCTCCTCGGCATCGATTTGCTCTTTGGGCCCTAGCCCCTAGATTATAAATGAACTATAGAATTCTACCAATTTCTATAGTGACTTGGGAATATCTTTCAATGCCGGTTAAAGTACTTCCATAGCCCTTTTTTTTGTGTGTGTGTTTTTTAACAGGAAGTATAGGTGGGGTCATAACACAAAAACTTTCCCAATTTCTTTCAAAGATGGACAATTCTCCTGACTTGGTCCCAGTTTTTTTTTTTTTGTTTGTTTGTTTTGCTTAAAACGGCCAGTTTTGATGGTGTGCACGTGTGGTAAGTAAATCCGCATGCCTAAAATACTTTTAATTTTTCTTTTTTATAGAGTCTGAACTGGACGTGAAAATTTTCCTGTCAAATTTAAGGCTACATTTTTTTTCCCATATCACAGATCTTTTTACATATTTTGACTCTCCGATGTTTGCTTGCTGGACTCAACAAAGGGACGGGGGGATTTCACACATTCAGTGATTAAGCCAAGAACCTTTACATCTAGAATAAGATGCAGTTCCATTGCCAAAGAAAACAACAATAAAGGTTTCAGGCACGTATTAATAGGTCAAAACACCATTGTGTAGACTCCTATTAATCTGCCAGCAAACCAAGACATGGCAGAAGATGGACTACTGTGTATTGACCGGTGTGGGCTTATCGGCAAGTTCAAGATTTGGTGCCTCCAGTTCATGCTGATACCAAAGCTGCTATGGTCCCTGCTTGTCTATGAAATAAGCTCAAGTACTGTAGAGGCAATCGAGAGGAAGATTAATAAGTTCACAGGGAAGTGGTTGGGAGTGCCACCATGTCTGACAGACACTGCCCTCTACTGCAAAAGTGCCGAACTAGCACTTCCATTCAAGTCGTTATTGGAAGAATGTAAAGCTGGGAAATCCAGACTTGCAGTGATGCTTCAAGAATCATCAGACGCATCGATTTGGTCTGTCCAATCCACGCTGAAGACTGGAAGGAAATGGAAAGTCGGTGCAGCAGTCGACGCTGCAAAAGAAGCACTACAGCTGAAAGAGGTCATTGGCAACACACAAACCAACAGAAGAGGGTTTGGCCATGCAGACATTAAATGGTGGTCCAGAGCAAACCAGAAGGAGCGAAGAGACATGATCATCCGAGAAATCAGAGATATAGAGGATGAGACACGAGTCCAGGAAACAGTGCAACAGGTCCAGCAAGGACAATGGACGACATGGGAGAATGCGCTGCAAAGATCTCTGACTTGGAAAGACATATGGCACATGGCACTACTGCAGTTAAGCTTCATCATCAGATCAGTGTACCACCTCTTACCCACTGGCGCAAACCTCAAGAAATGAGGAAAGACTACAGATTCTAATTGCCCACTCTGCAATGGAGAGCAAATCTTGATGCATGTCTTATCGGGTTACAAAGTGGCACTGGCACTGGTTGTTCTCGAACTAAGAAGAGCAGGAACAACAGCTAGAGTAATGGCTGTGGAAGTAGGAACAGGGGGCATGGTGAGCACCTCGGTTTTCGATCTAATCAAGTTGCTCGGAATACGAGGACGGGCGCGACACGTACTCTGAAGGACCTGGGAAAAGAGCTCTGCATGGATATGGACCACGCGTAGTGAACAGTGGAATGTTGCACAGTAAGTTTAAATATACCTAAAATGCAACTTCCACTATGGCTTCATAGAGGAATGGAATGGAAGCATGGAATTAAAGAAATGGAGGTTGCGGTTTCAAATTCCTCTCGAGGCGGGAATAAAAAAAAAATCAACAGAAGGACACTTTTGAGTCACGACCCAAGTGTGGCCCAGCCCCTTTAGAGTGTCAGGAAGTCAAAGGGTTGAAACACTTGTTAGACGGGGATATC
>JAWQUT010000543.1:272489-277489 GCA_033807755.1 Ellobium chinense | reverse complement strand
ACAAATTAGACTAATTATTCAAAACTCCGTCAAGGCTTTCTGGAGGACTCATCGGCTGGGATTTGTAGTCAATGACCAACAGAAGCGTTTCCGGAAAATTTCAGCTTTCTGCATGCTTTTTTTTCTTTTGGTCCACCATCCTACGAAAATTTTGCTAATGCAATTCTACTGCCTTGGAAATACTCTGCTCCAGAGGGTTGCATTAACAAGATCAAGATGATTTTGAAACCTTCATCGTCGTACAAACTGATGACTGCGAAGTGCTAGATCTACCCCAACCGAAGGCTGGTCTCACTATCCATCTCGCTGTCCATTAGCGTACAACCAATCAGGGTATCAAATGCCCTTTGTAACCATTTCTTTGAGAAAGACTCCAGGGCATTGCTGATCTAACTTTGAAAGCCATAAAGCCAAAGACTTCCCTTCGTGCAAACATGTGTGTTCTCATTTATCTTGTTAATGTTCAGCTGGGTATAGGGGCAACCGCACAATTTAATTCATAACAAATATTTCTTTTTCCTCCTGGTGGGTTCGGGAAGTGGAATGAGCGTCACTCCACCTTTCAGTCTCTCAGGACATCTCTTGTCCTAATTGCTCTCTGAGTACATGTGAAATTCAGTGTTAAATTTTGGACACTATCATAGAAAATGGAGTATATGCAGGTAAAAAAATCATCAGGGGCCAATACAGGAAAGCCAGGCTCCCCTAGCCGCATGACCCTTTTTTTTTTTTTTAAAATCGCAAAAATTTAAGACTTAAGAGTATTCATAGGGTATAGATGATAACATCATTAAAGGTCATAGAATGTGTTTTATTTTTGAGTGTCCTGAAAAGCACTTTAACATTGAATACATTATGACAAAAATATTCACTTTAATTTCAGCTTGAAATGGTCAGAAATGGCTGCTTTGGCGCCATTTTTTTTTTTATAGTTATCGAGAGACCTTGCACGGGATTCCCCTAGCCTAATTTTAAAGACCGTGAAATGTATTGTACTTTTGTGTTTCCTAAAAATAAAGAACCCCATAATAATAGCCGAATCCTGAAAGAAAAATCACCTAATTTCGTCTACAAATGGCCCCAGAATGAACCCATTTGCTTCCCTCTTTTTGAAAAACCAAATATATTGGTAAAATAAAAACCATTCAGTATCTTTGTATTGTTTGTGTTGTGTCTCACAGATAAAAAAATTCAGCCCTCCTTGTTAGATGAAGCGAAACTGTGACCCACATTCTACTGTCTGAGTGAAAAGTCAGTCGGTAGAGCGCCCGGAGGATGTTAGGGAGATCTCAGGTTCGATCTCTGGTCAAGCGGCTGTTTTGTTTTTTTTTTCGATCCCTTTTCTTCATTCGTCTTTCTTCTTCATTTCTTTGTGTACTGTTTGAAGTATTAATTTATGCATTTATTTAAGTAACCTTACTATCTCTTCTCATGCATTCTGCATTTTCATATTTAGTGTGTCTCTTTATTAATGATAATAGTGGTGGTGGTGGTGCTGCTGCTGCTGTTGCTACTGCTCCTGCTCCTGCTGTTGCCGTTGCTGCTATTTTTGCTGCTATGATGATGATGATGTGATGTGATGATGATGATAATAATAATGATGATAGTGATGATAGTGGTGGTTGTGATGATGATATGATGATATGATGATGATGATGATAAAGGAAAGCTTGTTTCTTACGAGAGATGTTTTAACGTGACTATGCAAGTGTATGTTTTGTGGGGGTGGGGGGGGGTGGAGGGGAGTTAATTGGCGGTTGTGTGGCAGTGATAGTAAAAATTAATAGTTACTGTTTTTCGCCTTGTAGAAAAGAAATTGGTGTATACTTGTGTAGTCCTGATCTGCTGTTCATGTTTATTGTTTGTGTTCGCCTTTGTTCCGTTCGATGTTGGATATTTGTGTCTCTTCAGGCTTTGTCATTTTCATGACTATTGATCACAGCTTTTTTTCCTTTTCTCCTGCCATTTCATTCTTAGTTCATTGATTGTCTGCATCTGAAGAAGGATGCAAATCCGAAAATTTATGTATTAAATTTGTTAAATTGTTATACTTTTCTTTCTTTACTTATCTTTATCCAGTGCCGATAAATGTTTTGCAAATAATGATGACGATGATAATCATAATGATGATGATGATATATTTTAAGCTTTCTCACGTTTACTTACTCTTCTATCTTTGTGAACATTTTAAAATCCACTTACCCAACTTCTCTTCTTACTCATTTCCTTTCAATCTGTATTTAACCTGATGTTCATTTTAATATCCCAAAATTCGTATTCATTTTATAACATCATGATAATCAATGCTAATTCTTCGCTGGCATGGACAGTACTTTTCTATTTTCTTAATCTTTGTTTTGATGATGATGATGATGATAAAAATGATGTAAAATAGAATCAACAACCATGCGGGCCTCATAGTTGCTCTCCAGTTACAAGGATTTATTTATTTCAAATGGATCAAACAGATCAACAAGTTTGAACATTGTCAAAGCATACATTTGTCAGTTACGTACTCCATTGTATGCTAGCCTGCCTGCCTTTCATGCATGTGCACACAATCCAATAATCAAATGGATAACAACAACATCAAATAAACATTGCTCAATAGACATGATTCTAACATGAATAATAAAGGAATGTTATCACGGACTGGCACCAATATTAACGTCCATAGTCAATGAAAGCCTTGTAAATGCTTAAATGCCAAGTGCGCCTAATCAAAGCATTGGTTACAACTCTTCTTAAAAAAGCAAAATATAGATGCTGAAGATTTCGGCAATTATCGACGTGTTTCAGATTTGAATTTCGTCTCCAAAATTATTGAAAAAAATGTGTCCTCAATATTAATATCAATACAAGATTAAGTACCTAAAAAAAAACAAACTATCTTTACAACAAATTTCAGTCAGCATATCGTGAGATGTACAACATTGCAACGGCGCATGCTTTATGCGCAAAACGATGTCATTCGTCAAATTGATCAGAAGAACACTGTAGCACTGCTTTTATTAGACCTCTGTGCTGCTTTTGACACCATCGACCGACAGCGGCGAATATTACGAATGAAAAAATATTTTGGAATCAGAGGAATGGCTCTCAGAGTCTTATTTTAGTGACATAACACAGCAGGCGCAAAGTGATGCGTCATCATCACCATCGTAGATGGGCACCATCTCCTCAGAACCCACATAACTCAATATGGAGTGCCACAGGACTCCGTTTTGGAACCTCTCCTCTTCACTCTCCAAGTCACCCATTTGAGTGATATTATCAGCGGGACAGCCATGAAATGAAACACAACATCTACGCTGACGACATCCAGCTCTACATTCCACCGCAAAATGGAAATCAACCAGCAAAGAATGTTGTTATGTACATATTTAATGATTATTAGATATTATACATAATATTATTATATTTTTAATAGGAATATTGAAGACTCTATTAGTGATGATTAAAAATGGATTAGTATCAACAAGCTAAAACGTTCTGTCTCCAAAACTGAAGTTAGTCTTTGGGGTACAAAACAACTTAGAAAATGATGTAATTTAGAATAGCTGACTACGAGAATTCAAGCGTTTAGCATTGAAAGTACTGGAGCAGTGAAAATTCTAATTGCTTGATTTGATTCTGACCGTTGTGTCCAGAAAATACAAAACAGAGAACCAAGATTTATAACATGATCACACTCTTCAGTTAAACATTCTACCTATTCCTAAGTCACTCCGTTAGTTGTCTAGCAAAGGAAGGGTAGGCTTCAAAATCTTTAATATCATCTTTACATGATTTTGTTCATCAAAGCCTAGAATATCTCGCAGAGTAAATAATTCTAGGATCAGTTGATGCCAAACCTCTTGAAACGCTCACAGTCAGACTATCTCTAGACGATCGGGCTTTTCTCTGTCTGCAGCTCCAACATATGGAACAGCGGTTGTGTTGAAATAAATAAAAATATGAGAACAGCATCACCTTTAGAAACAAAATGCCCAATTAATTGTTTGAAACAGGATTTGATATTCAGTAGTTAACTTGTCTGAGAGAAAAGTCATGTGTGGCGGCAGTACTAATGACAAGCATGTATGGGTGTGTGTGTGTGTGTACATGTGTGTGTGTGTGTGTGTGTGTGTGTGTGTGTGTCTGTCTGTCTGTCTGTCTGTCTGTCTGTCTGTCTGTCTGTCTGTCTGTGTCTGTCTGTGAGTGAGTCTGAGTGTGTGTATGAGTTAATTGAAAGGGACGAGGTTTTTAATGAATTAGTTGTATGGTATTGCGCTAGAATGCTTCTTGTGAACAGGTTTCTCTCTCTCTCTCTCTCTCTCTCACACACACACACACACACACACACACACACACACACACACACACACACACACACACACACACACACACACATGCACGCACACACACACACATACACGCACCCACGCACGCACGTACACACACACAGACACACACACTCTCACATACACGAACCCACGCACGTACGTACACACACACACACACACACACACACACACACACACACACACACACACACACAACCACACAAACACGCACACAGAGTGTCTTTTACATGCACACATACACGTGTGGCTACCGACATCCTGCTTCCCTGTGAAGCCCAGACAAATGACACATTGACATATTTTGGTAAGGAACCCACCCACGAACTTTGATACACACAACAAACACAGCCCCGGTTCTTGAGATATGGAATAGGAATGCACTCATCTCTCACCACATCCCACAAAGGCGGTTTGGCACTACAACTTCATCTTTCGACCCTTACCACATCGCGGTAGTGCCGTGCAACGACAAAACAGCGTATACTCGTTATTTTGTCATATGATTATACAGTCTTTTATCATTGTGCATCAGTTTTTATATGTTTTCATCTTGTCATTGATCTTACCTTTAGTCCCTTGGCCCGGTCATTTTGTGGCAACAGAGTTTGAAGAGTGGGGTGGAGTGGGATGGGGAGGGCAAAGCGTAGGATGTGG
>JAWQUT010000543.1:241472-252330 GCA_033807755.1 Ellobium chinense | reverse complement strand
TGTGTGTGTGTGTGTGTGTGTGTGTGTGTGTGTGTGTGTGTGTGTGTGTGTGTGTGTGTGTGTGTGTGTGTGTGTGTTTCTTTTTTTTGTTTCAAATGTACCTTCCAGTTCTCCGTTCCAACAGACCTGCACCGCCCCTGTCCTGACCACAGATTATTCCGTTGCTGGTTTAAGTAATAAGTCCAGAGAACGCCGCCCCTGACGCAACAGTAACCACCTAACAACACCTCTCCAAAACCTTAAAACAATGTTAATGTGCTTTGATATGTACGCCTTCGAATACGGATAGATAGATAGATAGATAGATAGATAGATAGATAGATAGATAGATAGATAGATAGATAGATAGATAGATAGATCGATCGATCGATCAACTGCGATCGAAATTTACATTAACACATTTCTCTTCGCATCTTTTCCCTACTGTTTTCAATGTGTTAAACAGATTCAAAACATTAAAGTTTAAGCTGCCATACACACGCTGTATTTTCTCTGTATTCATTAAGAAATCTGGAAGTGTATATCCGGCTGACAGAGAAAGGTTACCACAGTGAACACTGCAGCTTTGCATGGTACTCTAATCTAATGAACGTCCTCCTGGTTTTCAGTGGTAACTAAGTCATTCTTGTGTACAGATGGTCGGGGAGNGGGGGGGGGGGGGGGGGGGGGGAGTCAGGGTTCGGTAGCAACATTAAATCAATGTAATACTGTACATGCACATAAAAGGGAGATTGGTAACAGAGGAAGTTTATTTTATAAGGCTAATGCTTTGGTCATAAATTGACTTCTGCTTTAGAAATGGATTTGCTGCATCCACACGTAGTTGTCTATAAAAATTATAATGGGACATTTAGCTAATAAACTGCTGGTATGCACAGCTCCCATGGCAGTCAACTGATTTTGATTAGTCCAACATTGCTGTCTTCATTTTCATTGCTACATAAAAACAAAACTCTGCAAAGTAATGAATATGACACACTTGAATTCCATATAGTTCATGTTTTGCAGATGATGTCTCTATTGAAAAGAAGAGGGGAAGGATCACTCAGCCGAGAGAGAGCTATAGCACTGAACATGGGATAATTGTTACCATCGTTACTGCATCGGCGCTGAATGTATCTTTAGTATCATTCAACATGCAGAGTTATTTGAGAACTTGTGCATTGATCATGGACCTCATGCCATCGTAAGAATTACATTTGAGAACTTGCGCATTTAGCAATGGGATCTCTTATTACATTACATCAACTCTGCATTTCGAACGCTACTTAGTGTGCATTCAACCCCGATGCATTAATGTAATTATTACAACAGTACAATATCCCATCGTTAATGCGCAAACTCTCAATTAACTCTGCATGTTAAATGGTGCTGAGTGTTCATTGAGTACAACACTACAACGCAGTTCTTACGATGGTAGCTAATCCCATCGTTATTGCGCAAGCTCTCAGTTGCCAGAATGAACAAGAAGATGCAGTCAAAAACACGTTGGCAGAATCGGCATGGAGAAGATCCAACCAGACGATGATCAGCACCCAGTAGACAGACTCCATTGTGGAGACTTGGAAGAACAACTGAGCAACCATGGAACTACCGAGAGTGCCCCTAAACATACTCTCTCCGAGAGTGATCACGATTCGATTACATCCGATTTCAAAACTTGGTCTCTGGTGAAGACAGAGTTCAAGAAGGTCTTCGTTTTGTAGATATGAATATAAATCTATTGCAAGTGGTCATTTTTGATCACTGTAGTGGTCATTTGACCCCTTAAAAAAATGGAAAACCATGTTTGTTATACAGCGGATTCTATATCAGCGTCCTAAACTTATGAAAGACCCGTTGCTCGTGTATTCCTACCCAAAATTGCCGAACACATGTCTCTTAAGCGTCAAATCAAATTTTGGCCCCAATCTATAAATTTAATCAAGATTCAGGAATATGTCACAGTTTGGAAGAGAAAAATTTATAAATGAAAATTTTTTCAAAATAAACCGTTTGACCGCTCTTTTACTTTTACTCCTTCACTGCCTTACGCCCCAGAGATTCTCGAGTCTGTGATATCTTGGTTTTCTAAGGAGAGAATATGGAAGAAAGTGATTAACTTTCCTAGTGAACTGATTAGACCTGACAAACTGATGCAGTATTTTTTTTTTCTATAGGGAAACATATTGATTACATTTTTAAATATTTGCAGTTCTTTTCATCTTTATACTTTGATTTGAAGATTTCATACGTGAGTCTTGGCAGGCAAGGGGTTTAGAACTCTCTCCCAAGTGTGCAGCTTGACCATCTTCTATACTGTAAATTACGTTAGAGTATCTAAAATCTCAGCTTGTCAGTGTCAGACAAGGTGCATAAATTAAAACAAAGTAAATATGTCTTCTTCATGTCTATGAAGACGTTGCTCAGATTTTCTGTCAGATGTGTCTATGCCTTATCAGAATACCGATTACTGATTATTTTAAATTAGGCCAGCGATCTTCATGGATTGTCCCGTACCTGTCAGGCGCGATTACCGCATCGTGATTATCTATCAGACGATACTGCATTGTCATGAAATATAAATATCAATGTAAAAAAAAAATTATCTAGATGGGCAGATTTTTTATTTCTTCGTAGTGAATACGTCTTCGTGCTTTAGTAGATCTGGAAAGATCAAAATAAGCACTATATCAATAGTCCCTACCTCCAAGAGATATCTTCCACAGACAGAAAGAAAGAGAGCGAGAGAAAGAGAGAGAGAGAGAAAGAGAGGGATAAAGACAGCGAGAGAGAAAGAGAGAGAGAGAAAGAGAGACAGAGAGAGAAAGAGAGAGAGAAAGAGAGAGAGAACGAGAGAAGAAAGAGAGAGTGAGAGAAAAAGAGAGATAAAGAGAGCGAGAGAGAAAGAAAGAGAGAAAGAGAGAGAGAGAAAGAGAGAGGGAGAGAAAAAGAGCGAGAGAGAAAGAGAGAGAGAGAGAGAGAAAAACAGAGAGAGAAACAGAGAGAGAGAAAGAAAGAGAGAAAGAGAGAGAGAGAGAAAGAGAGAGGGAGAGAAAAAGAGCGAGAGAGAAAGAGAGAGAAAGAGAGAGAGAAAGAGAGAGAGAGAAAGAGAGAGAGAAACAGAGAGAGAGAAAGAGAGAGAGAGAAAAAGAGAGAGAGAAACGACAGAGAAAGAAAGAGAAAAAGAGAGAGACAGACAGACAGAAAGAAAGAGAGAGATATTCTTATAGACCCCAGAGGTCGCACATGCCAAAAAATCAATGCCATTCACGCCATATCACTTCCTTTTCTTCTCTCATGTTCTCATGACATTTATCGTCTTGAGTACTCTCCCTTTATCCTATTCTGTGTGAGCATGTGTTTCTGTCCGCTCACTCCCTATCTCTGTCACTAAGTGCTCCGTTTCCATCTTGTACTGCACTTGATGAGAAGGGAACGGGTAAGTTCAAACTCTGGAATATTGAAAAGATACCAGGCAGGCAACGTCGATGACAGGGAAGAGACATGAGAGTTTAGAATCATCACGTGACGCGAACAGCCCGTTTTCATTAGCTGCAGCATCTGCTGAAGTGGACAGAATATACATGAGATTATCGGACGAGCCATGATGCCGATCTCACACCGAATAGTCCAAATAATTTATTAATGTGCTACAGTGGTAATGTGCGTTTTATTGCTTCATAATTATGGAGCCATACGTATTCCAATTCCCTTACTAAATTCATCACAGGGCAGTTGGTATTAACTTCCAATCATCATGTCATAGACGGATTTGAATGTTAGTAATCGTGGCACACAACCCTAGAGCTTTAAGGTTACAGGCCTGTTATTATTCTATTTTCACTATAGGTCTGTTATTCTATTTTCATTATAGGTCTGTTTTTCTATTTTCATTATAGGTCTGTTATTCTACTTTCACTGTTGGGTCCTTTGGGTTAGGGTTTACCTAACAGGATCTCCCTTTTTCCTTCTTTCGGCATGCCCTGCTTCCAGTGCTAAGGGCTCCATGGGGCAAATTTTGAATTAATGGGAAACTGTGTCCATTTCAGTTTATTTTACCAGGCACTTTTTAGCCCTGGGCTGGAACTTTCAGGTCAAGGATGCGCTCAGGCGGAGGAGGAGGGGTTCGGCGTTTACTAGGGAAAAAGGTAGAGTGTGTTTACAAATAGCAACCAAGCTCAAAATTTCAGTGAACTTGCTGGGGGTTGGGTCAGTCTTAAAAGCTGGGCCATACAATGAGCCTAATTCTGATATGGGTCTGGGTGAAAGCTAAAAGTTTGGTTTCAGAGGGCAACTTGAAAGTTTAATTTAGCCCATTGAGGAGTAAAGGCTCCAACTGCATATCAGGCCTGTGACCCGGGAATAATACGCCTTTTCAAGTCAATTACAGTTAAACGCTATAACCCTAGTGACGGTCCAGAGGCGAAAAAATGACTTCAAAAAGGTGGGGCCAAGACATCCGTTGTTAATATATAAATTATAATTATATATCAGGGACATACTATCATGCCTTCTCTCCTGTTTTCTCAGTTCCCTACCTGCAAACTTCAGGATGGTGAGACAATAGAGAGCTTTCATTTTACGTTTGGATCTCCTACAGATCACCATGGCAGAGGCTGGCATGAACATAACATTTTCTGATGTTGCGATCATATTGTACGTTTACGACCTAAATGTGAAATTTATATCTGATGCTAATTCGTAACATGTTATATTATCGTAATATCATCAAATTCCATAATGGCTTGCCCGTCTTGCCATAATGACATGCTAGAGACCCAAATTTGCATATAAAAGGTGTTAATTATCTCCTTTCCCCCATTTATCTTTAGATCACATAATCCGACACGAAAAATGCTCTATTAACGTTAAAATTTTACCGCAGGCAAATTGCTTTCTTCTGTTTGAATGTTGCAGCAGCTTGTTAAGGGCGATATGCTATGTACCTGTATACCGATCTAAAAGTTTACCAATAGCAAGTTTAACAAGTTTATTAGGAATATGCTCAGACCACAAATTAATGTGACACATGGGCAAAATACAATATTCAACGGGACAGTACATTAACATTTAAAGAATCATAACTACTAACTTCACACCGTACAAATAGACTATCAAACAGGTGAAACGTAATTAAATTTGCAATTAAAATTTCGAACGGAAACGAAAGAAATAATAATAATCCCGTCGGCCACAGATTGTTGTTTGTGATGCCGGTTAGCACTACACAGATACTACTGTACTAGGCCTAGCCTTTGCGCACTTACTGTTGACACTTAGAGTATGACATAATATCATTTGAACCAGTCGGGTCACATCAGTGAGGAAGAAATAAAGGCATCTATGTAGTTCAAATACAGATGAGTGCGAGTGCAAGTATGTATGTGTGCTTACTGCGGCTTGAGTATGTCTGTGTGCGTGTGTACGTGTGTGTGTGCGTGCGTGCGTGCGTGCGTGCGTGCGTGCGTGCGTGCGTGTGTGTGTGTGTGTGTGTGTGTGTGTGTGTGTGTGTGTGTGTGTGTCGCGCACAATTTGTGTGATTGCTCCGTTTTAGGTTTTAATAGGATGGAGCCGAGGAGATGGATTAAGCAAGTGTGTTAATGATTGCATGTTTATGTTTGAGTGTGTTTTGGTGTGTGTGTATGTATGTATGTGTGTGTGTGTGTGTGCGTGTGTGTGTGTGTGTGTGAGAGAGAGAGAGAGAGAGTGTGTGTGTGTGTGTGTTTGTGTGTGTGTGTGTCTGTGTCTGTGTCTGTGTCTGCATAATAATAATTTTACCCATCAGTAAAATGTTATTTAGCTAAACAACATGCATAGCGAAGCAAACGGTGGAAAACTTAAACACTGGCATTGAGTTTTAAAAACGCCCACACTGTGGTATTCATGCTGCGAATAGAAGAATGACGAGAACAGTGTCAGGAAACAAAGGTTATTTCTTATCATGTATCTCTGCTTGTATGGAACTACAAACCGTGGCTCATTTCGGACATAGAAATAAAAGTAAAATTGCAATAATATTTTTCCTTATTTTCTTAACCTAGATTCGTGCAAAGTATATGGTGCTGTTTTGACCTTGTTTTTGACTCCTTCACACAATTAGTTTCATTACTTCTCCTTAGATACATGTAACACTCTTGAGCGTGCTGTTGGAGGTTTTGTGTCGGTCAAATTACCTCATCTCCACACTGATTGTCATGTCATAATAACAATGATCTCACCGGCGCAGTAAATAACATTGTGGAAGAAAACAAGTAGAGATACCTCAAAAACAGAGAGTTAATTCTGATAGTGATAGCGCGAGTCTGCTTGGATCCACCCTCCCCCTGGCTGTTACCGACAATGTACGTGTTGTCTGCCGGCCGGTCAGCTGCCACTGAGGTGCAAAATTCTACCTCCGTGCTCAAAGGTCGGCAAGGAGATGTACATGTATAATATATATTACTAAAACGCTTCAGCCAAACTTGTGTCACAGATTTCTTGAGAACTACGTAACGTAAAAACATGCGGTTTTCACCTAAATTCATAGAAAAATTCACAAAAAGTAACTATGCACATCAGTCCTCTTTACTTTTTTTTACCCTTTAAAAAAAAAAAGAATGTGTATAGCAACGAAATACAATCTCCGATAGATCTTTTCAATCCGCCTGATTCGCCAATCGTCCAACTTTTTCAAGGTGTCTAATGAATTCGTCTATGATGCCTTTCGGTGCGCTAGGTATTCTTTCCCCGCTGGTGTGTTGCCTGCCTGCCCATTTGCAAAATGGGGTGTAAGTCTTGTATATTATAATAATTCTAATACCGCACTTAAACGTAGTAAGCGAACGCTAGAATAAATTCTATAACGGCATCACAAGACCTTCTCTTTTGGAAATGTTTTCTTAAACAGTGATAATTAGTTGACTCTGGCTTCAATGTACAATAAAACAATGTTTTACTAAATTAAAGATATCATAAGACTTCATTTAAATGTGCTATTATACGAGTATCAGTTGTATTCCATGTTCTTTGATCCTACTTATTACAAACTGCCCCAGCTATGCTTTCTCTTACTAGGTAAACTTTGGAAACATTACAGTGAAGTTTAACACTTGTGTACAAACGTGGACTATATAATTAGTATAAATGTTCTTTGATCCTACTTATTACAAACTGCCCCAGCTATGCTTTCTTTTACTAGGTAAACTTTGGAAACATTACAGTGAAGTTTAACACTTGTGTATGAACGTGGACTGTATAATTAGTATAAATGTTCTTTGATCCTACTTATTACAAACTGCCCCAGCTATGCTTTCTTTTACCAGGTAAACTTTGGAAACATTACAGTGAAGTTTAACACTTGTGTATAAACGTGGACTGTATAGATGTTCTTTGAAAAACTGATAATCGGGCTTTGAAGTTAGTAAACTTCTCTTCATCTCTATACGAATAATCTACAATTTTCACTTTCCTGTGGTAATGAGAAAGAGATAGTCTGTACACTTTTGTCATATATAACAATCAAATATAATCGTAGCAATTCTATGGAATCTTCAGACAAAGCATGTTCTTTAAGTATCATGCACTCGTTGACTTTTGACAAAATTAGAATTTCTGAAATGCTCCAGCTACTTTCATATATAGCGAGGAAACTTAAGGAGAGTTTCTTTCTTACTTTTACAACTAAAATATTACCAAAAATCAAAACATTTAAAGTTATTTGACCGATTACTTTGCGAAACTGATAAATACGGTCCCAAAGTTAGTAAATTCCTCTCTGTCCCTACAAAATACGTATGTACAGTACCCTTTTTTGTACAGTCTCCTGTTGTGTGTAATATGGTATCCCTGATTTCTAAGATTTCGCCGAATGAAAATCTACATATTTTTCTGTAATTTCATGTCGTTTGTAATTACACACATTTTTAAACACTTTTTTGGGGGAGGAAGGCATTGACCTTTGACCCCGTTAGAATTTTTGAAATCCTTCTGCATATGTTTTTTTAATAATTGATAGACTTAATATACATCAATTGCAGGTGTACACCTATATTTTACCGCAGATACTGTTGCAAAGCAAGTAAAAATCTTGTCATTTCTGTAGATGGACTTGCTAAACTGAAAAATGTGGCTTCAAAACTAATAAAATCCTTCTATTTCAGTAAAAAACGTTTACGATTTTCAAGATTCCTGCCGTCTTGTGTCATAACTGGTTTTAAATTTTGCCAAATGAAAACTGAAATCATCCGTAGTACTTGTAAACGGTCGTGGAAAAAATACTTTTCATGAGGTGTTTGCACTCATTGACTTTTGACCCTTAATTAACAATGTTATGCCCCTCCAGTTTGGGTAACTTTTAGTATTCGTATTTCAGCTTTTTTTTTTTAACCCAAAATGCAATAAAATAATTGATTTAGAAGGCAGTGTGTTTGCGGTTTTAAGATTACGTTTTTAAAGCCAGATTTACTGGAGTATAATTTTGACACCTTAGAAAAGGGTTTTTTTCATCTTTTCGATGCAGGTAGCGAAGTGGAGCTAAACCTAAAGCAGAGTTTGATATAAAGTTTCGATCATCTAAGAAAAAAAAGATGGCGAAATACCTAGGATTGGCAAAGCCTGCAGGGAAGAAGTTATTTCATGGCCGAAATGAGAATCATTAAAAACACACACACACACACACACACACACACANACACACACACACACACACCCACACACACACACACACACACACACACACACACACACACACACACACACACACACCACAACACACACACATCCTCACATACACACACACACACACACGCACACACACAAAACAATATTAAGAAATTGCAGCAATGTTATGTAGTCGCTAGTGTATTTCTTAGGAGCATTTCACGTCGCTTGGGCGGGATCAGTACTTTTGTAATTATCTCAGATTCTGGAGCACGGGTTACCTTCAAGTGCGGATGAGGCCAAGCTATTCCTCTGTCGTTTATAAGCTGCAGAGAGGTAAGTCGAGCAACAATTGTGGAATTTCACATATATATTCTATACAATCCATGCAAATATGGGATTATATGTAAATGATATTGACAATGAAAAAGTATTTTATATGGGTCATCGGTGTAACTTAGATTGCAATGCACAGTTTTCTTAAAAACATGGCTGGAGTTTTTTTACGGTTATGTTGTTGTATAGATGACAGTCAGCAATCTACAATATAATTACATCCATCATCATCATCAGTATGATTATGATTATTATTGGATATTCTTCTTTATCATTAGTATCATCATTTCAGTTGCAGATATATATATATAGATTTCGATACCCCATGTGGGAATTTTTGATAGGCAGTGAATTGAACAGAATGATCTTTAACAGTTGAATCGTAATAGATGGTCATAGGAAATTTACCTTTATGGAAATACTAAATATCGACATGACAACAATACTTCAACACGTTACCAGGAAAGACGATATAATATGTTAGATTGAAAAAAAAACCAAAAAACTATAACATTCTCCCATCTTCTGACCGTAAATCTTTTTTGTCTTAAATGAAGTGCATCCCAGTATCATTTCCGTCAAATCCATTTTTTTGTTATACCAAATTCNTCCCGTTCCAGGACAAAGGATATTTAGCTATCTCTCAAATTTCTTTCCGGCGATTATCTTGTCTGACTTAAAATGGCACAAAAATAAAAATTTGTGTCATTAAAATACGATCAGCGTAATCCTTATCAACCTAAGCCGATGCAGCTCCATTCCAGAATGGAGCACCATCGTCTTCAGAGCGGATTCTACATGTACCATGACATCATTATACATAAAAGTAATCGTCTGTGAACAGATTTTGGAAAGAAAATGGCAATGGATTACATTACACATTACGAAAACCACATACGCACTGGTGCCAACAAAGGAAAAGGAGGTTGAAAAGACCAAGGCAAAAATGGAAAAACATTTTTTTTCAATAAAAATGAATTTTTATTTTATTGAACAGATAGATGAAACATGGAATTCCTCCAAAAAGGGTGGGCCTCCAATGGAGCGCCCGCATCTACTATGCAGGACGCTAGTAGTGTCAGACTACTTTTACTTCCGGTAGCTTAGAGAATGATTAGTTGTGTTGTACTCTCTATTTCGGTGTACAGATTTGTGCATCATAAAACTCTCTTATAAAGCAGGAAATCATGACCAAACTTTACACGACTTTATGCAGCACTTACGGGCTATCGCGCTGACGGTTTAGATTATGTTTAAACACTGGCGATTAGAAAATATTTTGGGAAGAACGGCGTGTGGAAAAAATGTGGATCTGTAACTAAAGGCGTGCATGTGCATGACTGTACAACAGTGCGCTGACCATCTATCCACTTCCTTCACGTTCGGAAGTATCTTTCGCAGAAGACACGAGCGGAACCAATCAAACCTCGAATAGCATGTCCAAAATCGTCCAAAAATAGCTCAGAGACTCCAACTAGTCCAAGCAGCAAAGATACAGCAAAACGAAACGGAGTCTGAGATCGCCAGTCATGATTTGGGCCAGTTGTCATTGGTTTGTTCGCACTGTGGAGCTTTGACAGATCGTGCCGAAAACGGATCATTCTATTGTGTTATAATATGTAACCGGGTGGCAAGGTATATAGTATTCATTCTTTATTATTNGGGGGGGGGGGGGGGGGGGGGGGGGTTGTGAGCTCAGTCTGATAATTTTTCAGATGATGTTACATATTACCGAGGAAAGTGTGTCACCCGGGATTTTACCAAATTACTGTGAAGGATCAATTTTGAGAAGATGGGCCGAAAAAACCTACACACACACACACACACACACACACACACACACACACACACACACACACACACACACACACACACACACACACACACACACACACACACACAC
>JAWQUT010000543.1:215879-241450 GCA_033807755.1 Ellobium chinense | reverse complement strand
CCCCCCCACACACACACACACACGTCACTTCCGGCAGTTTCCACACTGTCTGTAATTTTTTTTGTAAACTCTACAGAGCTATCATGAAGATGAAGCCGTGGTTGTTTCTGGTGATGACCTTGACATTGCTGATGATATCGCAGGCTGTTCCTATCCTGATAGATTTGTCTCATGACCTTGGGCCGGACGTCATTCCAGTCTTGGCCAGTGGGCCCCGTTATAAGCTGAAACCATTTTTCGCGGGCACACTTAAGTCAGGAGTATAGTAAGTGTAGCATCGCCAGATCGCAAAATAAACTTCTACAGAAGTACTATTGCCTGATTTAAAAGTGTGACATATTGTTTGGAAATGACAATGAAATTGATGAGGACACTAACCATTTATTAGTGCTTCTTTTTATAAGGAAAATGCATAATATGGAGCATTTCAAAGTCAAAAATCGTTTCTAATTATAAAGACAAGAAACTACAGGACATACATACTCGCATCCTCACAATTCTCATGCAAATAATTTCATTACATAAGATACAATTACTGCAAAATGTCTAATTACTGTTTAGTTTGTGCTGATAAATTGTTCTTTTATTCTGAAGAAATGTGGATGGTTTTCGAGTATGGTTTTAAAAAGGTTTTGACTGCTAGATAAGGGTAAAATAAATAGGTAGTGGAAGCCATCATTCACCTAACCCTGGCATAAACCACAGTTTCTTTCTTCAAAAGCAAGCGGAAACCATCTCAACATTTCAACTGGCAAATAGTGATGAGAGAGTCTGAGGTTTGTTAAACTAATAGCAAGGTGTTTCGGTAGACCATTTAAAAATGGGATTCTATAGTTTAGTTCGAGTTTTTAAGGGCTTTATTGATATACCATTTAATTATTTTTTTCGGTAAACCATATAAATATGGGACTCTATAGTTTAGCTTGAGTTTTTATGGCTTTATGGACTTTTCCATTTAAATATTTTTTTAAAAATTTTGGCATTCCAGCTTTATATACTGATCTGGTAGAAACTTTGTTAGCTTTATCCATGCACTTAGCAGACTAATTTCCGAAACTGTTGCTTTTAAGACATTTGATGAATTGGCTTCAACTTCAGATTGAGTTTCAGGTTTTGAATGAATTGCTTGTGTAATATATCATAAGCCAGTCATGGATCTACACTTATTTGTAAATCTTAGTTTTCTTGCCTTGCAGCATAAGCACAGACCAAAACGTTGATTTCATAGTGATTTTCACGATATCCTGTTTCTCCCAGTGTTATATTCCACGTGTCTTATTATTAACATTCAGCATTGCACTTATATTTGTTTGATTTCGAACGCCTATAAGTGTCACAGCCGTATAACAGAACTGAGATGACTAAAGTATAAAGAGATAAGCAGTACAGTCTACTGAAAGTTCATTAAAATTTCTTGTAGTTTGTCTAATACTGCATTCATTACTCTCCTACCTTTTTCTGTATTAGCTTTATCACTATAGCTCTCCTGTTTTCGCTTACCGGTATGGTAACTTCCAAGTATTAAAATTCTTTGACGGTTCCCAAAGGCTTGCTTCTTATTTATATGAATTGGATATTGCTTCTATTGTGGCTAACAAAAACTAACAAACTTCTGAATCTATAGCAAATTTCAACAAGACTTCCATTTTCCGAAAGTGAAACACCCGCTGTTTTCCCATTTAGTCTCAATCACTGCGAAGTACCAACAGCGATTATCTTCGCCCCCATCCTTTTAAATATATTACACAGGTTACGAATATATATATATATATATATATATATATATACACCATATATATATCACTCTCACAGTGTTGAGCAGAACTACTTCACGGTTAGTGAGCATGCAGGCACACATATCGATGTCCCAGCTGTTCTTCGCAGAGGCAAGAACTACTTTATCGTGAGATACTTATGTATCACCTAATCAACACCTGCACCACCAGCAGCAGCAGCACAATATAACAGCTCTCCAGTCGCAGTCCTTCATTTCATTACAGTATTTATGTCATTATTGTCATGGCCATGATTTTTATCATCATCACCAATGCCATCATAATCGCTTTGCCAATCTACTATTAAAAAACAAAACAAAACAAAACAAGCATAAACTCTGACTGAATTGTGTAGAGCCGTGTCAGTTTATTTCTCGATGGGTTTCTTTTAAATTTGCTAAGCAAGTTAAAAATTCATTGTAGATTATCTTTTTTTTTTTTTCGTAGTCAGCAGCAGTGTACCTCCTACTCCCGATTTTATTGAAAATGGATTATCCCATAATCGAATGACCCGTTCCATTATATTTTTAATATTGCGGCATGCCAGGTGTGTGATACAATGGTGCCTAGTTTTGCAAAGCAGGGTTGCCAGGTTGGCTTTATAAGACCAAAGACCAAATTCCTCAGACTTGCTCTTTTTTTTCCCCGAGGATACCTGCCGTCCAGAAAAATCGTATTCCATTATTAAACAAACAATAACAACAATAAAAGTTTTATGTTTATTTACAGTTGCTGGACCTACCAACAATAACAGCAAACATTGGTGATTCCCTTAACATCAAATTCTTCCATAGGCGACTTAACCACTGATGAAGTTCCTCTAGAGAGCACAGTAGCCTATGGTGTGATGATTGACTGTTCTCGAGAGGCGTCTCAGCGAAGGGACTATGAAGCGCCTGTCCAAAAGGTAACTTTACAATACATCATATTTATTATGTCTCCCAGGTTTAGGTCCCGGATTCAGCTAGTGTTAGGCTAAACTGTTAAGCCTGGTACCATACCTTTCAATATTTAAAATGAACCGATTTCACTCATGGACCGAGTGGATTATTTTTTTGTGGTGTTCATTTAAGGGAAGGAGGGGAGTGCTTCTGTAGAGAAGTACCAGATGAGTTGATCCTATGATTATCAAAATGTCTGAAGCTTCGTAAACCTAGATGTAGAATGTGTCTTGAAGTTGTGCCATCATTTGTAAAGTAACTAGATCTAGGCTTTGCTGTTGGTTGAGTGAACAGGCTAGATTTAGACTTGGCTAGTCTAAAGTTTGGATCGGTAATTGCTGGACTAGATCTAGATCCAAATCTAGAGTTTCAGTCTAGATAGATCTGGACTAGAGATCCTTATCTATCCATAAAGCGTCATCTTGTCTGAGTTGATATATTTTGTAATTTCAAGAAATGGCAAAGAGTGGGGGAGAACGCCATTTGGGACCGCGGGGGGGNNNNGGGGGAGAGAAGGGGGGAGAGGAGTTGCATGGTAGTTTCATGGTGCACTATCTGCCACTGGTTACAATATCTCTCTTGACACACCCCGTTGTTCTTGCTTTCTTCGTCAGACATAGGTTGGGACATATCACATGGTAAGAGTAGTAAGACTATGTATATTTCTGAAACCCTTGCGCAATGAACTCTGTCACATGAAATGCTGAGATGGTTTTGCTATTAAACTTTAAGTTACAAAAGGAGAGTAACTAAAAAGTGTGAAGTGTGACTCAGCTGCTGGGGTGCTTCTCAATTGTTTGAATACAATTAGGGCCTAGATGACCAGCTGTGAAGTTCAACCTTGTAAAAAGCAATTGAAGCAAGCGATCTGTAATTCGAAACTGTTATCTTGACGAGTATAATAAATAGAATCAGACGTACAAACTTAGTGTCACAAAGTTGGAAGATAGGGATCCGCACGTGAGTTGAGTAGTTGGAGGTACTGATTATCTGGAAGTAAACAACAGCCTTGTTTTCCACCGAGCCATTGCCGTAAAACACTGATTGCTGGTAATGACATTCAAGAGCATAGCTGTAGGGTATCAATGTGGGTTTTTTTTTACCGTGGCTCGAATGCACAGAAAAAAAGAACCCTGTTAATTTCATTCTATCAAAAACGTCCTAAAACACACGATTATTTTTTGTAATAAGGGAGATATGTGGGGCTGGAAGGGAGATATGGAAGGGGCTGGAATGAAATGCAATTAAATGCATGTACTGAAGTATGGCAAAGAAAAGTTCGAAAAGAATGGTAGCGAGGACTCACCCATGCTTCACTCCACTATTTATCCTGTATTCATGTGAAGTGCAACCATCAAATCAAGCAATGGGATGCATATTATATTGATGGAAGAAATTGCTGAGTCTCGGGAGTTTTGATGGATACCCAATCTTGCCTAGTACCATGTTCTGCTGATCGTATCGTGTCGAAGCTTTAGTTAGGTTTACAAAGGCTATGAACAGTGGCTTACATTATTCCCTGCATTTCTCCTAGCTCAAATACACGTGTATTTTGTAGTGTTATGACAGAAAGACACATAGACACAACAAAATCATCGTGTATAATATGTGCCTTTTTGTCATAAGACGGCAGTATTATTATGCAAAATATAACACAATACATACCAACACCGTTCACGTCAGCGTTAAGAAAAGTGACCATGACGGAGGACCCTCCCCCTACNCCATCTGCCACCCTTTCCCCTTTTCCATACACTCCAATGGAGAGAGGGAGGAGGGGTGGCCGATTTGCACATCAGTTACGGTTCTGTATTACATGGTTTTCACATCTTCACACAATGATAATCTCTCAGATCCTTGACTGGGAGAAAGTGAATGGCAGAATTCCGGATGGCGCTGCTGTGATCTTCAGCTTTGGCTGGTTTCGCTACTACCATGACCAATACATGTATCGGGGGTCGCATGATCTCGACAACATTACGTAAGTTGTAGTAACATGGATTTTGTGTGACAAAGCTACCATTTTCACTATAGTACGTTCACAAATTAATGGACAAGGTTTTTCTTAAATAATAATATCTTTACTCCTAATGAGCGGATTATTTTGAAATTGTGCATGGCTTCTTAAACCAGTTTGTCCTAACAAACTCGTAAGCTGGCCTATTTATCCCGCTCTGGGGAGGTGTTACGTAGGGTACAAAAGACAGTGCTCAGAACACACACATCCTTTTATTTATATGTAGTAAGGATGGTGCCAGAAATGAGACAAGTTTATTCAGTACGGGAACCTTTGGGTTAAGGAAAAGTTGGAGAAAACAGCAGCTGTAGGCTACAGTAGTTAAAAATTTCAAATTGAGAGGGAAAAACCTAAACAAACTTCTGATTTATCTTAGACATGAGTGATTGGGGAAAAAATCTTTTTACATTTGTTTCTTTTCACATGATATGTATAGCTCTACTTGAAGTTAACACAGCTGTGCGCTTCTTGTTTTTATTATCATTTATATAGTGTATGTGCAGTGATGTTGTTTTGTCTGCCTGTGTATTTGCCCTGCATTCTGATGTCTGATTACACATCTTATTATTACACATAGTATTATTACACATCTTATTATATTTCAAATCTGGATTTAAATAAATAAATTAAAATCGAAATGGAAGAAAATGGGTGAAACATTAGCGCTCTTTCTTAGAACTGGCAAAGTTAAGACCATTTTGAAACGTGATTATCTTTGTTTGACAAGGCCATGGGTACGTTACATTAAAGAGGATGTAACTTTTCGGCATTCCTTAAAGAGCTCAGATCACATCCGTTTTTATTGTTGACCTCAAATTTCAGTTCGTTGACTGATACTTCAAATATTCAAAACCCTGACAGTGATCTTATCACTCCCACTCTACTTGTATTACAGTTAATTTTGCAATGATATATTCTACAGAACCTACGTTTATCCTTCTGTGGCACCCGAAACCGCTCGATTCTTGCTGAAGTACAGAAATATCTCTATGTTGGGTACAGACTCTATAGCTGTCGATGTCTTTCAGAGATACGGAAAACCAACCGTTCTCCCCAACCATCAGCTGATGCTTGGCAAGAACCGCATTATCGTTGAATCGCTCGCCAATCTGGACAAGCTTCCACCCCGAGGTTTTCTCTTCAGTGCCGCCCCTGTGAAATATGTTGGCTCCAATGGTCCTCAAGTGAGAGCCTACGCTATCCTTCTGGATGATCACCAAAGCTGCAGCTGTGAACCGACGCCACAAAGATCAGCACGACGACTACCACAACGCAAACGAAATTCTGGGCAAATGTGAATGGGCGATAACACTAACAGAGTGGCCAATAATGCCAGTTACATAGAAATAGTATGGCTTCCCAGATTCACTTCAAAATAATTATGCATTCGCCTTTCTCGGGCATCACAATGTTACTGCATGAAGCTAGGTCTGTAGCATCTACATTAAAATGAAGCTGTCCATAATAAACATGTTAAACTGACAATAAAAGTACAATTCCAAAAATCGCTGAGTTTCGAAATTTGTAGATTTCGTCAATATTTATTTCTTTCTATACTCTAATTTTGATGTGTAAATATGTTTAATCTTGTACCTGTTGACGCTTTAATAAATTTCATTCTTCTGTGTTTTCGACTTCGAAGTCAAAAGTAATTTTTAATTTAGATTAAGTTGAAGCAGTCAGGTTTTACAATATTAGAGAAGGGAAATTATTATAAATGTCTTGGGATACTTGCTCTAAAACCGTTAAGGCAGTGAGGCATCATGAAAAGAAACGGAAAGATTTTCAGTCTGGCAATGATAGGCTAGGGCTAACAGCCTCTGAGACAAAATCAAATGTGTGATGTTCGATATATTCTAAACAATATTTAAAATATATATTATGAACAGCAGCTAAATAAATATGAGAGCAAAATTATTGATTGGTGCCGCTTTGGCTGAAGTAAAGTTGGCTCGGCATTTCTTGGGCATGAATTGGTATACAGTGGTTTTATCATAATTTTGTGGTGCTGGTCACCAAATGTGATTCTACATTTAAAGGGATCAAAATTACCATTACAGTGACCAATAATGATCATTTGCAAAAGATTCATATTCTTTTATAAAGCAAAGATCTGGCTGACCTTTGACTTAATTAAATAATTCATTCTTAATGATTTATGGATGATGATTTTTAATATATTGCGTTTCTTGTGATATTCTGCATTTGAAGCGCTCAGAGGTACCACTGAAATGACCACTTGCGTAAATATACACATACATTTTCAATAAACACAGAGATAGGCCTCTGCCATATGTTCCAACGAGCTGAGAAAAAAACAACAAACAATCAATAGCAAACTGAATAAGTAGCTAATTTTGGCATATTGTTATGAATGGTCAAAATAATGATGACCGAGTGACCAGCACTGGCTATCTACAGGAATATAGAACCAGCAAACTGTGCTTAAAAGTGATATCTTTTCTCTTTAGTTTAACCCTCTCGTGCCCACTGGTCCATATTTGGCATCCCACACAACCCAGTGGTCCAAATATGGCCCAAATTTTTTTCACCTATTAAATATTGAAATTGTTCAAAATCAATGTTTTATATGTATTTTGAGTGGCATTTGAAGTGTGTGTGTGAATTTTCAGAATTTTCCTACCAGTATTTCTATGTCTGGGCACTAGAGGGTTAAGAGTTATAGAGTGACCATGACTTAGACAGAACAATGTCGCCTGCAGACCTATAATTTAATTGAATATAATATACAGATTCGAATAAGTGGTCACTTTCAGGACTTAAACGCAAACCCTAAGTTGCTGAAAGTTACCTCTTGGTAGAAATGTACATATATATATTTTCAATTAAAGTAAAGGTCTAAAGGCGACATTTAAGAATCAACTCTTTGATGAAATTTGTTGCGAGTGATTATTGTTGTGGCTCGAGTTTATAAATCTAATTACAATTTCGAGAATGTGACGCATTTTCAAAAAGAAAAAGAGAGAGAAAAGCCGAGTTTACATGTTATGCGCATTTATTTATTTAATAATGAGTTTTGTGTTATTTTGTGAAGGTTTCCCCATTTTTACAGCAGCTGGAAAAAAGTCTATACAATATCTTATATTATAAATTACCTTAGAGCAATTAAAATATCTGTTTCTCAGACAACGCATGTATATTAAAATAAAATTAATGTTTTCTCCATGCCTGTATAGATGTTGAGCAGATTCTCTGTCAGATTTGGCTATAGCTTGTCAAACTTTCGATTTCTTGATGTATTTTAATTAGGCCTGTAATCTCCCTGGATTAAAACCAATGCCCCTCATTGAAATACGTGTCGATCCTGTCAGACAGACGGGATCAGTGCAACATGTCAAGTCTATCAATAAAGCAATAATAAAATTGTTTTTGGAGATCAAAGATAATTTTTTAATTTTAAAAATAAAGAAAACTCGAGATCTGCCGTGTAGAGATTTTATCAATAGCGCTCTCAAGTGCTCAGTTTTAGCTCTCGCTGACAGCCAGTGAAGACATCTTAAAATAGGTCCGTTTGGACCCCGTTTTTTTTCTTTTTCGCAGTTCAACGTGCTGCATTACTTTGCCTCCTCTGCACTCGGTCGAGTTTATCTTCTGTAATCCCAACAAAAAGAGAGTTACAGGAATCAAATCCTGGTATGACAAAAGCAAAAATCAATGATTTAGTGGATGTCTCATTCAAGTAAGGTTTTAGACGACTTGTTTTTCTACATACAAGATATATATGCTTTTCATAAAAGTTTTAACAAGACGAGTTATTCGAATTCCCTTGTAAATTTTATCAAAGGCTTAAATGTAAGCCACCTGATATATTTTTTGGAGCTTTTAATTTGAGGTTAGCGATTGTGGTTAAAACCCATAGAGCTGAGAGTTTATACGGTACATGTTGAGATCAGTAAACCTGATGAAGATCCAATGGCGAAGAAATGCTTTCAAATAGAACAAAAGGTGGAGTCAGGACACCCGCTATTAATAATCAGTAATATATCATATAATATTGGAGCTTGGGCCCAACGTTGTTCCCGCAAAGGCTTTTTTAATACGCAACATAGAGGAATGATACCTGGCACACGTATGTAAAATCTACCAAACCTGTACGTGGTCTAAATATTTTTTTCCGAAAACGTATATATTTTTCAGAAATTGAGTCATAATTATCATCTATCAATCAATGATTGCGAATACGACGTGATAATGTACTTCCGTCAAGTCCGTCATTTCCGTCTCAGACCGGAACTTCCATTCTCAGATCGCACGACGTTTGGTGATCGTGACTTTCATTCTCAGATCGCGCGTCATGCGGTGTGGTGAAGCTTTGTTCATTTGTGCGGACAAATGTCAATATATATTATGTTCTCTTATCATCTGTACTTTGTGTTCCTCATAAGTCTATCTCAAATACTCTTATTTTTAGTCTATCCTCCTTTCCTTTCCGTTCGTAGAACGGGGAACCTGCTAGTGATAATAAATCAAGGCGGCATTACCACACCATCGTTCCTCTTTCTTCAGATCTCCACCTCAAGACTCAGTTTGCCTAGACAATAGAGAACTTATATTTTCAGTTCGAAAATCTTACTGACTTTTACGTCAAGGCAAGCATGCGCATGATCTTTCCTGGCGTTCAGATGATGTGTGTGTGTGTGTGTGTGTGTGTGTGTGTGTGTGTGTGTGTGTGCGTGCGTGCGTGTGTGTGCTGGTGTTATGTAGGTCTGAGTGAGTGGGTGTGCAGACATATGCTGTGTCTGG
Source organism: Ellobium chinense (assembly GCA_033807755.1). Classification (NCBI taxonomy): domain Eukaryota; kingdom Metazoa; phylum Mollusca; class Gastropoda; order Ellobiida; family Ellobiidae; genus Ellobium; species Ellobium chinense. Next base: position 231,953 of record JAWQUT010000543.1, on the reverse strand, counting down.
GTGTGATGTGTTTCATTCTTACAAATGATGTAATACGTATGTATTTATTTATCTTTTGTTGTTATGCACTTGTTCAAAACAAATTTCCATGCATGGATCAATAAAGTTTATCTTATCTTATCTTTATCTTATCTTATCTTATCTTATCTTGCACGTTACGACCTAGATATGAAGGTTACATCTGATTTAAATTCATAACGTGCAAAATGATGGTAGCACAAGGAAATACATATATCATATGTTCATGCTTACATCTGCCACAAAGACCTTAACCCTCTAGTGCCCAGCCCTATTTACAATGGCACAAAAAGTCCGAGCTCCAGTTTTTGAATCACTTCTGGATCCACTATGCTGGAACAAGCATCAAAATGATAATAATAATAATAATAATAGTAATGCGGTTTATAAGTCTCATATCCAGGCTAATGCCCGCTCATGCAACTTCACACTATTATAGTGGGGTGATGATCTTGGTTTGCTTTTTCCTTTGTTCCACGAAATGTATCAGATCTGATACGCTGGGCACTAGAGGGTTAAGAGATCCGAACTTGTAAGTAAAAGTTGTTTGTTATCTCCTTGTCCCATTTTTCCTCGTATCCGCTATTGATAACTTTGACTCACTGGGTGGAAATTTTGCAGTTGTTGTTGTTGTTGTTGTTGTTGTTGTTCTTCTTCTTCTTCTTCTTCTTCTTCTTCTTCTTTTTCTTCTTCTTCTTCTTCTTCTTCTTCTTCTTCTTCTTCTTCTTAATAATTCAATGAAGCAGAGTTAGGTGTAAATTTTCGATCATAAAAAAAAAGATGAATAAATATCTAAGACTTCCAAAGCCTTCAAGGAAGAAGTATTTTTGTGGCCGAATGAAGGAACATTTAAAGAAAAAAAAAGCTATATTAAAGGAACACCCGCATAGGTTAAACTGTTCTTTAAAAAAAAAAGGATAAAAAAACCGAGGTAAATTAAGAACAACCATTTGGCATCAAGTAATACTTTCAGCTCTGCTGCATGCTTGTGCGATGTGGGCGAAGTTGCCCATGCTGTAAAAATGCTTAAAGCTTTTCAGCATCAAGGTGCCTCAAGCGTAATGAAAGGGCAATAAAAGTGTCGAGGAGAATTATCGTAAATTGGATGGGAAAATATATTATTTGATACTATAGATTTGATACTATATAAACTCAAACATTTTGAAAGAATAAGTAAAGAGAACCACTTTAGATTAAACGCAAACATTAAAAACATTTCGTGGGCTGAGAATTAACTGGTTCTATGTCCACTTTTTGGTGAACTGAGAAAATTTAGGTCAAAGTTTTGATTTTCTCTTCAAAAGAGCACAAAGGTCTATAGGAGATCGCCTTTTTATTCATTCATATTATTACTTACAGATTCAAATTTCTCGGACATAGAACTTTGCGACTCAAGGTTTCTTGTCCAATTTCTACCTTTAAAAAGTGCAAAACTGGACATAGAACCAGTTAATTCTCAGCCCACGATTTTACATTCTCATTTTGATTAACCACACGACTAAATGCCTGGACGGTTTTGTGATGACGCTCATTCAGACTTTCAAAGAAGCGGCTTGGGCTTTCCAATTCTTCCGAGGACGAAGAAAGAAGTACTGTATTTCTGAAATATAATTGTTATCAAATGATAAATTCAAATTCTGATTAACATTGAGAACCAAAAAATGGTGAAGGAAATAAAAGCATGACAATTTATGCAATTATTAAAGCATTTAAAAATAAGCTCTGGTCTTACATATTTGACAATCACGAGTTTTACCTAGTAAGGGGAGGATCCAAAGGAAAAAAAAAATCAAATCGGGAGGGGTGGGGGAGGGGACACCACATTACTTACGTACTCATGTCCAACATTGATCTGTTTTTGGCAAACTGGAATAAGACTATACCATGTTGTCAACAAATCTACATATAATTAACACTGATCAGAATTGCGGACAATAAGGAACAAGGTTTGAATAAACAGGGACACATCTGTTCACTTTATACGAATGGATCTGTGACAGCAATAGCACATACTCATCACTTTACTACATTAGAATGTCGAAATGCTTCATAGACCTGGGATAGCATCAAGCAACGGCATCGATTATGGCATGCAAGATGACCAGCTTCTTAGAACTATCCATAAGTGAAGGGTTAAATTTATTCATGGGTAGTATTCACAGCTGATTAATAATTATCGAAAAATTGGAGCGGGAAGCATTGCGGATGGGGAGGTGGGCGGGTCACGAGCAGCCAGTAAACCCCCCCCCCCTCTTGGATTCACCAATGTCAGTTTAGTTAAAATTCAGAGCTAGGACATGCACTCTTGGTTTAAAATATAGATTTGTACGGAATGAGGATGACAGAATCGAAAGAGTGTCGAATGGGCGATCGCAGAGTGAAAGAAGATACATATTATTCAGTGATAAAGCGAAAGTAATGAAAAGCTGACGCGTTTTTGCTAGTGACATTCTTTCGATAGACATCTCCTCTTATATTATTATGAATATTATATTCCAATTCTTATTTTACAGAAAATTCTACGCATAAATGGAGTCATGGTATGCACCAAACGGTGAGGCCCAACATCCTGAATGTAGATCTGTTAAAATATTCAGTAAAGTTACTGATATAAGCGATAATTTGATAAATGAAATTCGAATCGAGGGGAAAACGCGGGATGACACATGTGGCTGGGGTTGGGAGGGGAAAGTAGACATCGGAGCAAGAAGATGTACAGAAACAAGATAGCCGTATAACCCTTTTCACAAACACACATCGTCTCATGACTTCAATTCAATGTGAAATGAAGTCGTGGAGATGGCTACGAGGTGTCTGTTGAGAGTCGCACTCGCAGTAAATTGCAGACTTCATTGACATCCTGATTCTCAAGGGTAGATCATTCCTATTCACGGTGAATGACAGCAGCAACAACAACAACAACAACAACAACAACAACAACAATATTGAAGTGGCCAAAGGTAGGTTTAGGTGTAAATCACTGAAAAGCGGAGATTCACATTGTCATGTCATTGCTGAACACTGAACTCGGATCCGATTAGACTCAGTTTGAAGTGTCCTTGAAAATTTTAAGTGGTTATACCGGGACAAACCAGACAGAAGTCTAAACCAGCCTATTCTGATCAGAGGTTTTGTAACTTGAAGAAACTGAAGAAAAAAATACTAATTTCTGATAGCAAATTATTTTGGTCCTAGTAGATTCGGAAGTATCTTAAACTAGAAAGTGGCAATATTCGGACATACCGAACACATTTTTTTTCACAGTCTAGCCAGAGTTTTCGTAAACTGCCGAAATGTGTAATCCTTGGGGGACAAAAATTAAATTATGACATATCATAGTTTACGAAATCCATGAAATTTGGATACTACTATATTTCGACACAGACGTACTGATCACAGTCCAGCCAGATCTTTCATAAACTGCTGAAATGCATTATCCTCTAACAGAATTTTAAATAATGACCTCCTGTAGTTTTAAAAATCTCTGAAACTCGGAAGAGGCTACATTCTAACACACCGATAATGTTTTATCACATTATAACCAGGAAAAACTTTTGAAATGCTTAATTCAAACAACAACAACAACAACAACAACAGCAAAGCAACCCAAGCTTAAATTATGACATAGCTTAGTTTGCAAAATGTCCAAAATTTGGAAGTGACAACATTTTGATACTCCGATAAAATGTCTTACCACAGTCCAAGCAGAGTACCCAGCTTATGAAAGAGTAAGAATATATTTTATGAAGATCTGTTTGAGACTTGCATGCATGACAAGGTGGAGTTGGTGTATGACATGTTTCTATGCCAGAATAGTATTGAAAGGACCGTTTTTATCCTAGATTCGGACCCTACCACTAATACTCTTAGTCAGGAAAAAGGTATTTTAGATAAAAACTGTTTTTTCCCTTTTTTTTCGCAATTGTTCTATTTCACGCCTTAAATCTTGGTAGCCTAAAGATGATGTGTATTAATTATGACATACTGTATTTTTTAAAGGAGACTCAGGCAGATTACCCCAACCTGCCTGTTCCTGTTGTACATGGGTAGATTCTTCAATGAAATTAGTATTAATTTAGGCATATTATTATGATGCCCTATGTCACCGGAGAGATTTAGCAGGTGATAGCTGTATATGGAGCGACCATTTCCGTTTTCTTCAAAACAAACAAACAAACAAACAAACAAACAAACAAACAAACAAGGATTGTTTGATTCTGAGTGTCTGGGGCCGTATGCATACTGCTGTCGAACGTAGCGCTCGCGGTAACTAGTAGGAATATCGTTGATATTTTGAGGGGTTTCCCGTAGTTTCCACCACCTATAGATGCAAAACTCTAAAACATGGAGGCTTGCATTGCGTCATATCCGGGAAATAAAATAATGTGGATCAGAAACGTCGACAAATATTAACACAGCACTTGCATATATTCAGATCCTGCGGAACTATCAGACTGGCCGACAGTAGTAACATAATATCAGAAATTTCTCAACATATCTATGACACTTTTATTGCCCTTTCATTACGCTTGAGACACCTTGATGCTGAAAAGCTTTAAGCATTTTTACAGCCCACATCGCACAAGCATGCAGCAGAGCTGAAAGTATTACTTGATGCCAAATGGTTGTTCTTAATTTACCTCGGTTGATATATGAGTTCCTGGATAACATACACTGAAAACTGTTTTGAGATGGTAAATATCTTGAAATGTACACGCCTACGTACTTATATTTAATCCGTTCATACATTGTTTGCGGTCTAAGTATTAATTCCTTGCTTTACTTTACCTTTTGTCAAAATATCAGTTGTGTAAGACTTATTTTCATTAAATTTCAAGCCCCATTTTTTGAAAAAAAACCAAATGATTTTTAACATGTTTTTTTAAGAGTCCGCCATCCGCGATGCCATCTGCAAATATGTAAAGAGGGGGATTTTATTGGATTACAGCAACTGACAGACTGCGCAGATTCATGACATTTTAATTCATTCTAAAAATGGATTCTTAAACTAAGGATAGATTATCTTCACTTGACATTTACAGCTATGAGTGCGAAGGAGAAGGCTCGCAATCAAGATTCGTCATCTTTTAGGTGGGACTCACTCATGGGGCTGAGTCTGATTTTGTGTTTTGACCCTCCTCCACAAAATGTGGGAATTCAGACTCCATATTAAAATCCCAGAAGTTCTTTTTCCGTGAACTTTATTGAAAATAAACCCCACGTTTGAAAAAAAAAAGTTTTCATCTCTTTTTGTCATGTTGGCTTTTTGCTATGGGTTATGATTGACGTGTATACTTACTTTTGATCGTGAGTATATATATTTGTTTTACGCAAACAATCGAAGTACGTTTATACTATCTAAGGGTCTTTTTTATCCGAGCGCATTCACATTATAGACGAATGAAGGATTGGAGGTACGCGTGGATATATGTATGCGATGTCTAAGTGTGTGCATAGGAGTATAGATGTGAGTGTGCTTGCTCCCGCGCACGTGTGTATGAGGAAGTATATGAGTGTATGTGTGTATGTATGTACGTGTGTGGGTCGCGTGTGTGGGTGTGGGTGTGTGGGTGTGTGTGTGTGTGTGTGTGTGTGTGTGTGTGTGTGTGTGTGTGAGAGAGAGAGAGAGAGAGAGAGAGAGAGAGAGTATTTATGCAGGTACATGTGTGTATGTGATAGTGTGGTTTGTCTGTGTGTTTATGTATGCCGTTGCTTTAAACAATTCAGACAATGAACACATATATATCTTAATCCCTTTCACTACCTCTCTCAATTGCGCTTTTCCTATTTCAATTTCTGACTCTCAGACATGCATTCACTTGCCTTTCTTTGTACGTCTTAAATTTGCATTGTCAGTGAAGTCTTGAGAAAGTGTTAAACACAAAACATCGACTATTTTTAATAAATTCATCATACATTTTCAGGAAGTTTTGTGTCATTGGACAGAATTATATTTAGTTTTAAAGGCCTTCGTAATGATGGTTATTAATCTAATGATTCGTTGTAAAACTTCTGTATCCTTGGATTTTAGTAAATTTAAGTTTGTTTTTCATACCCTGAGTGCTCAGCTGATTTTATTCAAAATCTGTTCCTGCGGAAAATTGCATTTCAAACCCCCAATATTTGCAAAAATAGCTTCATAACTTCATTATAGTTACCCCGACATCACATTGTTTACTATTGAAATGTTGCAAAATGTAGAAATGATAGTCTACACCTTTTCTGTATTTCTGTTCAGGCAGTTTTGCGACACTGGCAGAAAAAAATGCAGTCTGGCCAAAATCAGCAAAATTCTCAACAAATTTGCAGAAAATGTCTAAATTTGCAGAAATTTGCAAAATTGCAACTAGGCTTAAAAAATGCAGAAATTTGTGACAATTTTCTGAGGGGACAGCGTAATATGAGACTTCGACTATACATTTAGCCGCACTGTAGCCTAGTTCTAAGCTAAATCTAAGCACACAGATTGAGCTGAAAACAAACCCCAACAAAACGAGAAACTAATTTTGGCCTTTCTGTATCTTTTGGAAACAGAGTGAATGACAAGATCGTGAACTTTTGCTTTTAAGTCGGAGCCTACACGCCATTGTCAATAATAGTCTGTAAGAGCCATGTTTCACTACAAATTTAGCAAAGTTCTGCAAAACAATTATCTGTCATTTCATATAAGAGCAGAGCTCCAACTATAATTATTACTATATTGTATTTATTGTATTTATTATATTCTTCGAACATTTAAATGCTCCACCATGTTATAATTTTCAATGTTTGTGATGCATATACTTCTTTCAAAGTCTGCATTAAACCTTTTTGTCATTGTCATTGTCATTGTCATTGCCATCTAGTTAATTTAAAGTCTTTGATAGCATGACATCATTTCTTTACGACGTTCACCGAACTACAGAACTGTAAAAAAAAAAAGAACCACTTTTTTTTATAGAGTTTAACTGTCATTTTGTGCCTTTAAGGGCATGTCCAAGTTTTGTGCATATTAACTGGTTTGATTTAAAAGATAAACCATCAAGAAACAAAATTAATGCTGGCAGAATTTTTACAGGAGACTTTACAACTGCTTAGCTATAAATACCTATGGTTTATCAGTTCAGTACGATCAGCCGGTGGACTTGCCGACCGTAATGCTTGTGCTTGATCGTAGTTATAGAGCAAACATAGCAATCTGAGGTTTCATGGTGGTTTGTGTCGTTAAACATAAAACTTATTCTGAATGTTGCGGAACAAAAAACTGGACATGGGCGTAAAGGAACGCATTAATGAAGCATGTTTTTTTTTCTAATACATAGTTAAAATATATATAGACTGGCTGTAACAGTGACAATCTGCATATTTATTTACATACTTACGTGAAGACCGCGTGTTCTTGCTCTGCGTGATTCGCTTCGAATCCTTCACACAGATTTTGGGTTAGCGTCTTATGAGCTTATAGTGCAATATGTGCCTTTTTTGTCATAAGATGGCAGTGTTGCCCTTGTTTTCTTGATTATGAGATGTAGACTGGTAACCAGAGTCTCTAATTTCATTATGCATTCTGTTAAATGCTGAAACGGCCTTTGCTATTTTATATTGTTACATGACGTCAAACATTATATATATAGTTACAACAACACAAGATACTCTAGGTAAAAAAAAAAAAAAAAGTGTCCCCGTTTTAGTTTTGGCGCCCTCTTACAATTCAACTTTTTAATATTTTAACCCCCTCTCCCCTCTCCTCCCATCAACAACAACAACAAAAAAATCACACCTAGCAGCTCCCACACCCTACATATTGTTCTAAATCTCTTTTGAAATCCCTACAGAACTCATCGTAAAAATGAAGCCGTGTTTCTTTCTGACGATAACCTTGGCACTGCTGATGACATCAGAGGCTGCTCTTACCCTCATAGATTTGTCTCTCGATCTTGGCTCGGACGTCATTCCAGCTCGCGTTGGGAGTCCTCGTTATAAGCTGACACCTTTCTTCGCGGGGACACTGGAGTCTGGAATATAGTAAGAGTAGCTATAGTCATACATAAAAAAAAAAAAAAGATGTTGGAGATCGTAAATTTTTGTGGTTGTTGATAATACTGAAGATAAAGGAGGCGGGAGGCGAGCTTGGCTATGGGCTTTTAGCCGAGCTCAAGCCTCAATTACAGTCACACACAGACGTCAGTAAGGCAGCCGTGTAGGGTAGACGACTTTAAAGTTCATTTTACATCAATAATAAAAAATAATATAGATGTTATAATAATAAAGCAGTTTATAGGTCTCGTATCCAGGCTTATGCCTGTTCAAGCGACTTCACACTATTATTACCCCAGCAGGCCTGATCACTCTAGAACTTTCTTCAACTCGAAGGGGAGCGTACAGTGCTACTGCCATTTACAGACGCTGATTACTAGCATTCTGACACTATTTTCCACTGCCTACAGCCAGTTATCCATTTTACAGATGGTTGGACTGACAAAAATGGGAATAAAATGCTTTCACAAGGCATTTACAACATGACCATGGTCGGGAGTCGAACACACGACCTTTTAGATTGTGTCCAAAGCTTAACCAAGCATTTGGCCACACTGTAGTAGTTGTGACAGCATGTTCTAGCATTAGTCACAGCTACCAGCCAGCCTCGTGGAGCTTGAAGATATGATGAGCCTCACAGGAACCGGATGTTGACTCGACTCGGTTCAGACTTAAGACTCCGATCCAGATTAACTTTATACGATGAAAATGGTGCGAAATATAGCGCGTGATGGTGCGGACGTAACGGAGAGCTACTACGTCAGAAGCTTGGACTCCAGCTAAAGGACTGGGAAAAATGGCATTGATATGGGGGAAAATGGACAATGGGCTGGTAGCTTAAAGTAAGACACGCACATCAAAAATAATTTTCCACTTTTCAATACCTTTTCTCCTTAAAAATTATCTATGGTGCCCACCGAGTCAATTTTGCGAAGAAAGAGTATCGTTCTGTTATCGTGCGCGTATGTAATATGACGCAACAAAGAAAGCTAGAGTTACCGGGTTTGGCCCTTAAGTCCAGAATTATTCCCCTTCCCCGATCAGCAGAAGCCCGCGGCAAAAACGCTGACGTCACTTACGTTCCAGCATCTGCAGACACCTCTACCTGACATTGTATTATTCAGCTTTTAATTAAGGGTCTGGTATTCCAAATTCAAATGTAAAGTTTGATAGAGTAAGCCAGAAAAAGTATTCTGCATTTTTATTGCCTCAGCATGATTTTGTTTGGCATATCTACTGTTCACATGGGAATTAAAACATTCATACCAACATGCTATCACCCGTTTGCACAGCACTGGCTAGACAGCTGGGCCATGTGGCAAGAACGTATTTGACGTAAGCTTATGGCCGCCACGCGCGCAGTGGTTGTAACAATTCGGACTTTGGATAATGTAACCCTGTGGGTTGTCTGGGGCCAGCAGAGGCGTCATATCATTATGACAGACACTTGAAGGACTGTTTTATTGGAATAATAGGGTACCGTATGATTTAATATGGTCTGTAGGACGGTTCAGTCTTCCTTTAACAAAGGCTGGCAGAGTAGCTGTGCATTTTACTGTGCAAGTTACATCGTCATGTGAAACATCAAAATGTAGAGCGACACAAGGCACAGATCATCCCAAGTCATGAGGAAACTTATAGCTAGACAAGATTAACACCCCATTTTACAAATGGGCAGGCAGGCAACGCACCAGCGGTGAAAGAATACCTAGGCCACCTAAAGGCATCATAGACGAATGCATTAGACTCCGTGAAAAAGTTGGACGATTGGCGAATCGGGCGGATTGAAAAGATCTATCGGAGATTGTATTTCGTTGCTATACACATTCTTTTTTTTTTTAAAGGATAAATAAAATAAAGAGGACTAATGTGTATAGTTACCTTTCGTGTATATTTCTACGAATTTAGGTGAAAACCGCATGTTTTTTTCGTTACGTAGTTCTTAAGAAATCTGTGATACAAATTTGGCTGACGCGTTTTAGAAATTATAGAAAATGTGACTTTAAGGTGGAGAGAGGCAGCTTACCTATGTCTGTTGTATTATTATTAAGTGACAACAACTTTATGAAGAAATAACTGTGTGTCAAGAGTGCAGATGGTTTTGTCTTTGGTATATGTTTAGGTAACATAAGTTTGATGAATGCAGTTTTACTGGCTACTGAGGAAATTACAGTTGAGTGCTGGCATGAAAGCACAAATTACAGTACTACACTAGACCACATACAATATTAATAAAATCTTCAGAGGAATTAATGTTTTATAGACGTGCCGAAAGGTCATCATTGGCCGGAGATCCATACTCTTTTTTGAAAAAAAAAATAACAGCGACTAGCACGTACCATCACGCAGTTGACATGCACGACAATCAAACACTGGCCGGAGATAAACAATAGGGTTCATAGACATGGGGAATCCGTGTCGGTGTATTGGTTTGATGGACTGATCATGGCCGAGGCTTTGAGCGAAGGCTCTTCTCATGACAATACTGCGACCCCATACGAATGTAGTTTGCCGTTGGTGACGCAGTTAAATAGACACATAAGTGAAGCGCCGTCCTACTTGATTTGAGAACTGATGGGCGTATCTTGACCTCACCGCCTTGGGAGACAATTACTTTGATCTTTTTCCGAAAAGAACTTGTTGAGGTGAGAAATAGGGGTCTGCCGCAGTGGCGCCACTTGTGTGGATTCGTGCTGCTGGTTATTTTTTATTGTGTGGACAAAACACTACTTGAATTAGACTAGACTAGATTTAAGTACTGCGAAATCAACAGAGCGTTGCAATTTTGCACAGACTCAGGTTGAACCCGGAAGTTCCCGCAAATTTCGTACCGGTAAGCAAATACAGAGTATTAGAATCCAACATAAGTGCTCGACGTCGGGTTAGGGTTTGGTTTAAGGAAAACAAGCAAATTTGGGCCAGTCCTTAGACATTATGACCATTGTCAAGGGACTCTCATGTGTGCTTTCTCTTTTCTAATTTTGTCCCTAACCTTAAACCAAGTTCTATGCGGGGATATTGTGCATGAAGTGAATCAGTCAATCACTTCAATCAGATCTAAGTGGTACAAGTGTCTAGCAACCTAACGATGCTTTCTACTATTATAAAGATTGTAGGCTATAATTAAATTATATATGTATTAGTAAAGGATCACGCACATTTGCGGGAAACAAATCACCGAAGCATATCTACACGTACTCACGCTGCCCTTCTTATAGTAAGATCCTGTTAAAGTGAAGAATAACAATTCGAGGCGAGAAAAAGACAAAATGCCAAATGATTTCTTGGAATATATTATACTATAATAGATCATATCATTTGGATCATTCTTAAGGGTTACCGACTTCTGTAAAAATTATTTACTAGCTCTTAAATTATTAACTGGCTGTTAGCCCTTTGAAAAGTTTTGAATGGAACTTTTTTCGCCGCAAATAGTTTTCGTGAGTGTAGCTGAGTTCGCGAAGTTCGCCACGCGAAAAAAATAATACACTATCCAATATTTTAACCTGCTTAGCCATGACAGTCCCATTCGCTGTTTGGGCAGTTTACACCAAGTAGAAGGAATGTGGCTGCAAAAAGGCTATTCATAAAATGTATCTTGCATACTTATAGGCGTAAAATGTTGTTGAAAACTATCATCACAGTCATGGGCAGTTCGTCTATCTCATTTGAGAGACTTTTTCAGGAAAGGAAAAAAAAGTTGTATTCGGCACACGAAAATAGTTTCAAGTTTCAAGTTTCAAGTTTATTTGTCTAGGCATAAGCCAACCACACACAATGTAATGTTACATCAATACAAAGGAACAAATGAAAAGGAAAAAATAAATATATATTATATACACATAACTGTTACTAAATTACATTTAGTCATTGACATATCTTGTCTCTTTCTCTTTCTCTCTGTTTCACTCTCCCACTAACTTTCTCTTTCATTATCTTACAAACTCTCTCTACCTCTCGCTAACTCACTCTCCCCATCTAATGATAACAGTTATAACTTCCACAATATCTCATTTGAACAGACACATATACTTATTATATACGTAACAGAAAACCAACACCCTCCCCACCTCTCTGCCAGAAAAGGAAAGAACACTTGTGTCACTTAAACTGTTCGTATTCTCTTAAAATGTGATAGAAACCTATTGCCAATCTCAAACTTTGGTGCTGTTTTCTAACCACTGACATTCTGACTTACTGTGTCTGTGGTGACATTTGATGGATGTATTGGGTCGTAGCCTCTCGTAGCAAACACAAAATAGCCCAGTTTGCAAACTGTCTCTCTCTGAGATAGGTAGTCTGCTTATGACTGAGATGATACAAACTACTATTCCTGGACATAGATCTAGGTCATGCAACTTTTCAAAGGGATATTTAGCTGGTGTTTTATATGTAATAATACAAGGATGAAACGGAGCACTGGCTTATAGAAATCAAGTAGGATAAAGNAACCTATTGCCAATCTCAAACTTTGGTGCTGTTTTCTAACCACTGACATTCTGACTTACTGTGTCTGTGGTGACATTTGATGGATGTATTGGGTCGTAGCCTCTCGTAGCAAACACAAAATAGCCCAGTTTGCAAACTGTCTCTCTCTGAGATAGGTAGTCTGCTTATGACTAAGATGATACAAACTACTATTCCTGGACATAGATCTAGGTCATGCAACTTTTCAAAGGGATATTTAGCTGGTGTTATATATTTTTTTCTTCTTTGTCTCAAATATTGGACAACATTTTGCCAGATCCTTTATCTATATTTACTTTTGTTCTATTCTTTCGTTTTCTCATCAGTCTTTTTTTTTTCCATTTTACTGTTTGTTCTTCTTACGCTCCGCATTTGTTGAAACTCTTGCAGTGTTGAGCAAAACTACTTCCGCGTCTCTGAGCATGCAGGCACACACATGGATGCGCCAGGTTTTATTCGCAGAGGCAAGTAATACAGTACTCATGACATCTTCATCTATCATTTTGTCAGCACCATCTTCAAATATCATTTTGTCAGCACCATCGTCATAATATGCCATTTTGTCAGCACCAGCAGCAACGGCAACAACATCAACAGCACAACAGCTCTCCAATCGCATTCCTTCATTCATAATCATATAATTTATGTATTCATCATTATGTTTATCATCAGCAGCAAATGCCAGATATCACTGATTAAAGGAACCGGCTAAACGGGTAAATTATGCAGAATACATGGGAAGAGAAAGTCACGTGAAACTGACTCTAACTAAATATAACAAATAGTACATGAAAGAAAAAGAAGAATAAAAAGTAATAAAGACATGCAGACCAGGTTTACCATGTTGGCTTTATGAAGCCAAATTCCTCACGGTTAGTCTTTTAAAATGGCCTCCGTCTTCAAAAAAAAAAAAAAAAAATTCGTTTGACATTTAAAGACACAAAATAATTAGATCAAAACTATGTTTACTCACAGTTCACAGCTGATGGATATGATAGCAACAATTAATATAAGAAGGTCGTTCAATGCAGGTAGATATGACTCTCCATTTAGGAATTCATCCTCTCAACACTGTGTGTTTCGCAAATGCAAGACTCAAATGTCGTTGATAAATCAAACTTACCACCATGAAAATAAGACAGATGTTGGTAATTCCCATAATAATGAACTCTTCCTCAGGTGACTCAAGCATTGATGAAGTTCCTCTAGAGACCACGGTAGCTTACGGTGTGATGATTGACTGTTCTCATGAGGCCTCTCAGCGAAGGGACTACGAAGCGCCTCTCCAAAAGGTAACTATGTGTAATCACTAATTAGTCGGGAAGTACATGTATGTTAGGGTCACGGGTAGACACTAAGCTTACACATGATAACAATATTCAGGCTATAGGTAATTTAAGTTCAAATTGCTATGAGGTTAACACCCCTGTAGTGTAGCGGTGGAATATCCAGACTTACAAGCTGAGGGACCCTGGGTTCGATTCCCGGTAGGGACATGAAATTTTCTAGTTTAGGTTGGTTGTTTTTTTCGGCCCCTTTTTCTTACAAATGATCTTTCACAGTAATATGGTACAATCTCTGATGACACACTTCCTGAAGATAATGTGTAACAGCTTTAAAAATAATAAAATCAGACGAGCAATGCTCCCATTCCTCCCCCTTAATAATAATGTACCGGTATTGAATATGCCTTGCCACTCATATCTCGACTATATGTGCACCAATTAACCCAAAATTTTGCATACACCTTCCTTTTGGCCTGAAGGTGTTTCTTCTGATAATTTCTTCGCCTTAAACGGTCCGCAAGTATTATTTTGATAATTAAGTAAATTTTCTTTCTTTCGTGATGGTGAATACGGCCCCAGTTCGGTGTTTTTAAATGGACCATACGTCATTGGTTTTTGCGGTTAGTTTTGAAATGTTTACTTACGGTCCCCGAAATTGAAACCGAGCAGTTGTATCCGATGCCGGGTCGAGAATATGTACGTTGCAGAGTCGATTGCCAGAGTGACATAATCATCGTTACGAAAAGTAGAATTAACGTGACTTTGGCCGTTTGAACCACCAGTGTGAATACTGGTGCTTTCCAATAGAAAGATGTAACTCGAACCAACAGCCAAGAAACGCTTCCTCCCATGCACATCGTGGGAGTTTCTCCACTGATTTCATCATGTGTAAGTCACAAACCGACCATAACTGGTCCTTTTTAAAAGAAAAAAAATTGGTGGGTTGCGATATTCCTGATTGTCTCCGAAATAATATGCAGAAAATGGATTTTCCCATATCCAAATGTCCTGTTCCATGTTTTTAAATTGACGTTTATGCTCATGACGTCACTACTATTGTGGTGTATGCAGCCAAATTGGTGTTTTTGAGGCCAAATTCCTCAGATATGGGGGGCTTTTAGAAAGGCTGACGTAGCTTTTTTCTTTTTTTTTTTTATTTTCAGCTTAACCGATGATATATATAAGACAGTACACTACGTATAATAGGTCATAATTTTTTTTTTCGATGTAGAGAACAGCAACTCTGGATACACGAACAGGGGCTCAGGGGTCTCCTGTTATTTTGTCTCTTTGGTGTTTTTTGTTTGTTTTTTTTTTGGGTTGTTGTTTTTTTGTGTGTGTGCTAGATTAGATTATTTGGCTTTGTAAATTTAGATATTAGAAGCTAATGTGAACTCACTATTCGCTACCAGAAGTTTGGGCTTTCTCATAAACATTGTGATACCATATACCATTTCCCGGTACATTGAAGGTGATGCACAGTGGCGGCTCGAAATGCAACTCACCGCCTCCCTGCCCTTTCTCTTCACCTTTTGTTTTTTATACGCCGGGGCAAATGAGGGCTTACATAGTTCTGAGCCAAATACCAGGTTTTTTGCTCTTTTTGGGAACCCTTGCTTCGAAAACTAATTGGGTCTTTATCTTGTGTGTGTGTGTGTGCGTGCGTGCGTGCGTGCGTGCGTGTGTGTGTGTGTGTGTGTGTGTGTGTGTGTGTGTGTGTGTGTGTGTGTATTTTAGGACTTTAGGTCAATACTAATAAATTGGTGGGAAAAAAAAGCATGTAAAATTGCCTGAATAAAACGATTATAATCAACAGGGGCCCCTCTTCTGTAATGTAAGCAATACAAACTTCTGATAGTGGCTTATTTGTGGGAAACTTCAGGAATCCTGATTGCCTGTCCATCTCATGCTCTGGGTATTCAAACTTTCTCGGAGGCTCTTTTTTGTTTTGTTTTTTTCCATCTCGTTAGTACTGAAATGTCTTTGGAACAAAGAGACACTTATTGTTTACTGAGTTCAAACTGCATAGCATTTCAAGTGACAGAGCTTTTGACACGACTGGCCCAATTAACAGGAATCAAAGAACGAGCCCAACGCCTTTCCATACAAGTAACAACTGTTTGCAATAATCTTGTTCTGGGAAATGTAGAGACGCTTTCGAAAATTATAATACCCACGTAGATCCAGTACACAGACAATTCGTAGAAAATATCTAGGCTTATGTCAAATCTGGATCCCAGCTAGCCTTTTTCATTTTTTTCTTTTGTGGTGGGGGGGTGTAAGAGTT